>ML663013.1:7637151-7702234 GCA_007570785.1 Antilocapra americana | reverse complement strand
AAAAAAAAAAAAGTAAAAAGAGAGGCAAAGAGTTAGGGATGGAGATCTGTCCCAGGAAGGGAGTCTCAAAAAAGACAGAGGTTTCCGAACACACCTTTGTTCTGGTTGGATGTGAACCCAAGGCCACCAATGCCTTTACTATTAGGTAGCTTTTCTGAGAAGGCAGCCAGAGGTGAAGCAGAAAGCACATGAGGTAAGAGCTGGTAAAAATCAGCAATGGACCAGGGGCCCTCCCACTTCCCCTTGACCTTGGCCCACCTTCTAAGCCTGGCATCCTTGTCAGACCTCTTCATTCTGCTGGCAGCCCACACTCTTCCCCTTTCCTGACCCTCTCCTCTGCCCTTTCACATCTTTTAATTTCTGTGCCCACCATTCCCCTGGGGACCTGCCCATTGACTTAATTGATCTGATAAATAAACTCAAGCAGGTAAGCTGGACAGGAATGTATCCTAGACTTCATGCTCAAGCTATTACTTCTTGAATGATCTATGGCAAATCATTTTCCTGTCCTGGACCTCAGTTTTCTCACCTATAAAAATGGGAAAGCTGTATGAAGTGGCTTCCAACATTGTGGTCAACATTAGGATCATTTACTCCAACAGATTTTTGGTGAAAACTCCAAGTGTTGAAAAGAAGGAAGGGTGGTGCTTGTTGACATTGGAGTGGGCCTTGATTGCTGGCTGAGAGACCATGGCCCTAAAGGCATTGCCATTGAGCTTTGAGGCATCAAAGGAGCCCAGCACCAAGAGATTACTGTGGTCTAGTTAAACTCTTACCTTCTGTCATTTAAGATGTGTGAATGTGTGCTGATCCCCAAACAGGATGGAGTGTCAGTTTTTCCAACACCAGAAGTGAGCAGGTAGAAACCAATGATGATATCTAGGGCCCTTTTAAAGCTGTGAGTCCATCATCTGTAATGTATGCTAATGACTGATGGAGGTTTGATGGGCCCCCTCGATACAATTTTCGCACATTCACATTCCTGCAGCGCTGTAAGCCAAGGTCCCCCCATGGATTTCAGCTAATGGGGGTTGCCGTGGCAAGAAAAAGATGTCTGGCTAGGGAGGCTTTTCAATAGTAGCATCATCTATGGAGGAACTTAGTCTGCCTAAATAACCCGAAAAGGCCAGAAACTGGCAGAGGGAATGAAAACCAATCTCCTGTTAGATTCTTACTATCCTGAAAGTGACATGTGAAGTGCACACCCGTTCTTTCATTGCCTCATGTCCTGTCTCTTGGGGTTATTAAACTTTGTCAGTTGAAGCAAGTGGATTTTTGGCTCCATTTGCCTTCTGACCTCATGGGGAGGAGAAGGAAGGCTGAAGGCATATGTGAACACACCTGCCCAGTCAGCCCCTCCTGCAGAAATGACCCTCCCATTCACAGTTCATCATTCGCCATGGCCAACGTGGCTGCACTCCCAGGGCAGTGCCCTATTCAAGGTCCCTTGGATGTGCTCTGGTCTCACCCTTCCCTTCTGGTTTTAGAAAGTCTGTGTTCACTGACAAATTTTTTTTTAAAGTCTTTATTGAATTTGTTACCACATTGCTTCTATTTTATGTTTTGTTTTTTTGGCAACGAGGCATGTGAGATCCTAATTCCCCAATCAGGTATCGAACCCATGCCCCCTGCATTGAAAGTCAAAGTCTTAACTGCAGGCCCACCAGGGAAGTCCTCGGATAACCCTTTTGAGCATTGCTCTTCTATTTATTTTCCTGAGTCCCAGGTCAAGGGGCCTGGTCTTGTGCTTCCCCTGCATACCCGGTTCTCCAAAATGGGCCAAGGTGTGACATTTCCATGGCTACCATCTGCCCACCATCCCATCCTACCCTGGGACTTCACGGGGTAAGCCAGGCCTGCCCCAGGCCCAGGTAATGACTGGGTCCTGGGACTTCTGCCCATTGAATGCCGTTCCCACAGCTGTAGTCTCTCTTACCCCCTAATGCTTACATCTACAAGGAGGATGCAAATGCTTTTCTAGAAGCCAAAGCGTTCATGTGCGTGCATGTGGTCTAAGTCGCTTTAGTCATGTCCAACTCTTTGTGACTCCACAGACTGTAGCCCACCAGGCTTCTCTGCCCATGGGATTCTCCAGGCAAGACTACTGGACTGGGTTGCCATCCTCCTCACCTTCCCCTCACCAGAGATCGAAAGCATGTCTCTTATGTCTCCTGCATTGACAGGAGGATTTGTTAACACTAGCCCCACCTTGGAAGCCCCATTGTTTCTCTATGAATATTCACTTCTTCACAATCTAAAATCAAGGAATAGAAAGAGTAAGGAAACTTAATTATGTTGTCAGTCTGATTTTGGATGGGCTGTGGGTATAGGCTAATTTGAAAAGTTGAAACAATTGGGGGCAGTGGTTTCCCCACTGTTTATTTTAATTATGAGACCATTTCTTTGAGGAAATCTTAGGGGATAGGGGTTGTCAGGTATCCCACCTCCCAGCTCCCTCCCTCCTCTGTCACTCACACTAATCTCTAGGGCTTCCTTCTGGCGGATGTGACATAGGTATCAGAAAGTTGGCTTCTGTTTCTATAACATTCACAATGCTGAAGGAAGCAGGAGTCAGGCCTGGCTTTTGTGACTTAGTCTCATGGTCTTTAAGCTTGATTAAGATCTTACTTGTTGGGAATCAGCATTGTGTTTAGGATGGGTACCAGCGTTCTTCCCAGAAAGGAAACAGACAAGTCCCCAACCTCTAGTTGCTAATAACCAATGTCCCATTTGTTTCCAGGCCCTGAAGGATCCCACTCTGGCAGCCCGGAAGGATTTCCAGAGGGAAGCCGAGCTGCTCACCAACTTGCAGCATGAGCACATCGTCAAGTTCTACGGCGTGTGCGGTGATGGGGACCCCCTCATCATGGTCTTCGAGTACATGAAGCATGGAGACCTGAACAAGTTCCTCAGGTATGCCAGGACAGCCACCTCCTCCTGTCACCCCCCTGAACCCCTGGGGTTCTCTCTGGAGCCAGAAGTCCCGTTGCTCCTCCAAACACTTCAGTCTGGGGATTAGAAATGAGAAGAAGCCTTTCATTCTCCTACGTTACCTCCTGATCAGTTGGATGCAGGCCTTTGCCCCTGATTTTTTAGGGAGGGAAGTTCAGGATTCTATGAAAAGTAACCTGCAGTCTTCTTCCTGATTCTCAAGTAGACTGAGAAGAAGGACGAGGTGTGGAATGGCTCCAAGGAGGAGCCCAGAGGGACTGCCAGTCTCCTATTCTCACTTGCAAAGTGAGGCTAGTCCCTACCACACCTCCTGAAAGCTTCCTTGTCAGAGACTTTTTGATGATGAGTAAGAAAGGTCAAGGTTACAAAATCATGGGGAGACAGATTGTTGAGTAAAAGGGCAGATTTTCCCCCAGATAAATTTAGAACTGTGTTATCCAGTACAGTAGCCATATATGGCCATTTAAATTTAAATCTGCAATGACTAAATTTCAGTAAAATGTAAAAATTCCTCTGTCTCTCCAGCCACACTTCAAGTACTCAGTAGCCACATGTGACTAGTGGCTACCATATTGGACGGTGTGATGAAGAGCATTTCCGTTAATAGAAAGTCCTGTTGGCTAGCACTGTTCTATAAGGATTGGATTTTTCATCAGAAGGGTTTCCCAAGCCTGGAGCAAGATCATCTGGATTTTGAGAGGCTCTTGATGGAGCTGCTAAGAGACTGGAACCCCAGCCAGAAGTTCTGGATGGAGTTACAAGTAGGGGTTGGGAAGATGTGAAATCTACCTTCTCCAGAGAAGATAGCATCTCATCAATAGAGCAGAGCTAGCATTTCTCTGCCTCCCACACCTGCTGTCTCCAATTACTGCCCAGAAGTGGAGGGAGCATGCATGTGTGAGAGTGTGTGCAATCCAGGGTCTCAGAAAACATATTGAACACTCAGGCCCTGGATGCTTTTAGGGTGTGGTCTCTGCCACGGCCAACTTTTGAGTCCCACTGCTGAGAACGAGATTTCTGGAGCTCATGTGTGGGTTATGGTAAACTCTAGCACACTCCCCCAAACATAATGAGCATCTCCTTGAAATGGGACATTCAAATGAGTGCTGTGCTTTGAGGAGGGAATGGAAAGGGTAGGTACCAGATTTCCAAAACTGGCCCTATAGGATTTGAAAGTATCTGTAGGATGTTCTAAATCTCCTAAACTTAATTTCACAGTGAAATTTACTTCTTTCCTGAAAAACTGAGTCCTTAGCATGAGACAGACTTGGGTTCATATCCTGGATATGTCTTAGTGATGTAACCTAGAACAAGTTATTAACTCTTAATTCTCTCCTGGAAAACAGGACTATTCATAACTGCTTCACGTGTTTGTTGTTATGAGTATTCATTCAATGACTATATTTGTGTAAAGCCTGGACAAGTGTTCAGTCAATGGTAGCTATGATTAAAATTATTGCAATATTATTTTATCAGAACCATGATAGTTTCTAAAACAAACAGCATCTTTTCTCAGTACTTGAGATCTCCCTCTTCCTGTGCTTCCATTCTCCGTAAGTCAAGGGATATATTCCATTTTTCCATCAAACCCTCCCCATTGATTCAATGGTACCTTCAGACCTAAGCAACCCCACGGGCAAGGCGAAAGAGAGGTCCTGAGTGCTGCTGGATGCCCCTGTCGTGCCTACTCCACGGGAAGAGGAAGATGAAGAAAAAGAGGGTAGAAGGTCCTTCCTGCTCATGCATCTCCCAGGGGGTGGGTTTTAGGGAATCCAGTGCACTCTTAGGGTAAACTGGAATGGAGCTTGTTTGCTGGTCCATCTTCCTTGTGAGCTAATGTAGTTGCTCTCCTCTAGAGGCACAAGGGAGGCAGAGCCCACAGGAGATAATAAAATGAACGTGTTTATATTTAACGGTGCCTTTCAGTGGAAATTGGAGAAGCAGTAAAACAGGCCAAGGCTTCTCTGTACAGTGGGGCGCCTTGGCTCACAACTTCATAAATAAGGGCCTGGGCGTGGTTACGGCTCACTGGGCTTTCTGCAGAAAAGATGAACACTAAAAGTGACTGATATGACAGGGCAAGGTGTTTGGATAACAAATCTGGACCATGATTTGGGATGCAGTGGGTGCTGTGGCTCCCCGGGTCTTTGCCTAGGGTCGCAGGCTCTCTTCATCCCGTCCTGCCATCCGCAGAAGTTGCCCAGTCCTAGGCAGAGGAGTGGGGAGGTTAGGAGTGTAGACTGACGAGTAGTACTACCCACAGTGTGGACTGCATCACTACTGGAAGCATCCTTACTGAGCGCTTGCAGGAGATGCACCTGAAAGAGCTCTACTCAGCCAATCAGAATCGTAGGGGGCGGGGCTCAGGAATCTCATTAGCAAGCCCTCTGAATGCTTAAACTCTGAATGTTTAAAACTCTCCTCCATAGTCACGTGGCACCCATGCAGCCACGGCGAGACTTTGGCCAGATGATGTACCTCAGTTTCTTTATCTCAAAATTGGGAGGGGTGGGGAGATTAAGGGAATCAGTACATTACAGATACATAGAGCTGTGCATGGATGTAAGTGTTAATTATCATTTTATTAATTACTCTATAGTAGACATGAAGGAACTGGGAAGCCCCTGATGGCAGTAAAATATCCAAAAGAGTGCATTCACTTCTTGATTCATTAAAGTGAGTCTTCTGTCTTCTTAGTTGGAAATCTTAATTATCATATTTCACCTTGATCAGGCTCACATAATGGAATTTGGGGTAGATAGACATAGGCCACAAGGAGGCTGAGAAAAGAGATTTTATTTGTCTCTTGGTGCATTCCAGAGATGAGAGAATCAAGAAGGCATTTCCCCTTGATATGAACTTTCTCTGCTCCCTCCCTTCTCCTCCTACCCCCACCCCTACAGGGCCCACGGGCCAGATGCGATGATCCTTGTGGATGGGCAACCACGCCAGGCGAAAGGCGAGCTGGGGCTCTCCCAGATGCTCCACATCGCCAGTCAGATCGCCTCCGGCATGGTGTACCTGGCCTCCCAGCACTTTGTCCACCGCGACCTGGCCACCAGGAACTGCCTGGTTGGGGCCAACCTGCTGGTGAAGATTGGAGACTTTGGCATGTCCAGAGACGTCTACAGCACCGATTACTACAGGGTAAGGGGGCTTCTCCAGATGCAACATCCATGGCCCAGCTAGCGCCTTGCTCACATGTCTTTGTCATTGTCCATTAACCTTGTTACTCTGGCGCACACGCATACACTCCTGTGCCCAGGTATACACTTGATGCTTATCCTTTGGCCACACCTGCATCTCTACATACCTGTCAATTATTCTCTTGATAGCTTACTCATCCCTTCCACCTGGATAGGAATACGTGACTATATCCTTACATTGCAGTGACATATGCACTGTGTTCTTACGTCCATCAGTACTCATTTTTCATGTAAACAGATACCTATATATATATATATATATATATATATATATACACATATATATGCATATATACATCCCCCAATGCACACATGGACAAACTCAACTTGATGCTACATTTTAACATCTTTCAGTGCAGTTCCCTATCCAGCCTCACCCACAGCACATAATTGTTCTTTAACATTGTCTGGTGACCATATAGGCTTGTTTGCAAAGATAGATGTCAATGAGAAGGCAGAACCCAACATAAAGGATCAAAATGGTTAGTGTATTGCTGAGTAGAATTATCCAAATGGTAGAGGAAAGATGAGTGAAGGAAGAAGGTTCTCATTGCCAACTTTGGAGACAGTTGCAAATGGTCCTTAAAAGATGCTGTTTGATGGTGAGAGGAGACATCACATTCAGCTTTACTTCTATACAGTTTTCTACCTTATATTAATAGGTATAAATATATACTTATTACTTAGCACCCCTTTTCCCCTCCTTAATATTTGAGAATCTTCTTCCCATGGCTCATGGAGTGGTTCTGGCAATTTATTATTGCCAGGGAAAGGATGAGTGGGCATCAGTGGCATTTTTTTCCCCAAAGGAGAAATATGGGTGCAACCTGTATACAGAGATATAATAACTTATGCATATTAATTAGAGAGGCAGATACTTCAGATACATGGGAGATTTACTTTAGGGACTTTGAATGGATGAGGAGTTTGAATGGTGTATAAGGAGAGGGTGGTACAATGTTTCTGAGGTCAAGAGACATGGCAGAGATTTCCCTCATCTTCTTTGTATGGAATGAATGATCATATTGTGACTCAAAGGGCCCAGACAGGACAGTCTTTTTGGCCTGAGCATGATGGGTTAGGAGGCTGGGAGTTTGGGATTGGCATCTGCAAATCAACTCTGTCTGGATGCTCATGCTGGCTTTGCCTAAAAAACATTGCCCAGACATTATAAGGAATCACTCAAGACACTTTATCTTATTTCTTTTTAACTTTTAATTTTGCATTGGGACATAACCATTGAACAATGTTGTGGTAGTTTCAGGTGGGCAGCAAATGGACTCGACCATACATATACATGTATCCATTCTCCCCCCAGACTCCCCTCCCATCCAGGCTGCAACATAACATTGACCAGAGTTCCCTATGCTATACAGTAGGTCCTTGTTGGTTATCTATTTTAAATATAGCAGTGAAGACACTTTATTTTAGCCATAACCTAGGGGAAAAATGGAATATTTGAGAAATTCTTTTTGTGCCTAAAAATTGACATGTTCACGACATAACTGAAAGATGGCAGATGATATACAATCATGAGGCTATAAAGCAAAATAGATTGAACAGTAGGGAAGTAGAATGTCAGCAGAAAGCTACCTTCTGCTGACAGAAGAAACCCTTCCTCTGTCTAGCCACGTGTCCAATCTCAGCATCCCTAGATTTGGAAAAAGAAGCATGATTTAGTGGTAGGCACAGACTGATGGACAGGGCAGACCTGCCAAGAAATATCAAAGTGGAGTCTTTCTTTAGCATCTAGATCAATTTTTTCCAGTTGTTTCCACGAGGAGCATTGGTGTGGTTACCAAGGGACCATGGGTCATAGATTTCTTGAGTCTAGCTGGAGCTGGCACCATTTAATTGCCTCTGCACTCTGTGTAATGGGGTTTGCTGGCCTGTCTGGCTGAGCTCAGATTTATGTTGGTGTTGATAAAAGCTGGGGACGGATCACTGTTTTTCTGTGTGAGGCGGATGTTTGATTAGACCAATCTGGTCTCCACTGGCTTTACCAGGATCTTGGGAAACAGTATCTGAACAGCATGTGTGCAAACTCAGCTTTCAAACTTGCTTTAAGAAGTGCACTTAATATTTCTCTGTTCTGATTTAAAAAAGAGAGAGAGAAAGAAAGAAAAGATCCCGTCTCCAAATGATCTTGCTTTGCCCTGGCTTAAACAGTTGTGAACTATTGCTCTTTACTCCTGGGAGAGTTACAAGAAGTAAATCTATCTCACTTCTGTGGGCTCCAGGGCAGGTTGGAATTCAAGGAAGGGAGTGAAATGGGAAAATGTTCTTATACTAGGCATCCACAGTTCCCTTTTCATGGGGGCTAGCCAGGTAAGCAGAGGCCAGCTGGCTTGAAAATGTATGGTCCCAAGGAAGTATGAAATAAAAAAAAAGGAGAGCTTCCTCAGTGCCTTCTAAGGCATTTCAGTTGTGTCCGATTCTTTGAGGCCCTATGGAGTGTAGCCCTCCAGGCTCCTCTGTCCATGGGATTTTCCAGGCAAGAATACGGGAATGGGTTGTCATTCCCTTCTCCAGGGTATCTTTCCAACCCAGGGATCAAACCCGCATCTCTTATTGTCTCCTACATTGGCAGGCAGGTTCTTTACCTCTAGCGCTACCTGACAAAGAATTTGCTGGCAATTCAAGAGACTTGGGTTCTATCCCTAGGTTGGGAAGATGCCTTAGAGGAGGAAATGGGGACCCACTCCAGTCTTCTTGCCTAGGAAATCCCATGGACAGAGGAACCTGATGGGCTACAGCCCATGGGGTTCCAAAAGAGTCGGACATGACTTAGTGACTAATAGCAACAGCATTGTAGTCGAAACACAGCGTGCCGCAGAGAACTACATACGCCACTGATGCTAGGTAGACATTATACTCTCCGTGTTCAAAGACCAGCTGTGCAATTTTTTCATGTTCAGTTCAGATGCTCACAATGCTCTAATGTGAACACAGCCCCACTCCCACTTCTGTAAAACAAGACTTGCCTGAGGTCACATCAGTAATAAACCAGGAAGTCTTATTATTCATACTGGATGGCATCAAGGCTACAAAGGAGTTCTGTACCGGGTGCAGTCTTACCTGTGTTCACAACCTAACACAGCCATTAACTGCCTGGAACCTCAGTGTGTTTTCCTGAAACCTTTATGTAATCGCCCCATTTTTCTAATGAGGACAAACATAGTCTCTCAATTGAGGGTTTTTTTTTTTTTTTTTTGATGTTCAGCAAGTTAATATGCATAAAGAGCCTGGAAAACACTTCTAACTGGATAAATTATTGTTTGTTTTTCTTAGTTCCCATCACACCCAAGGCAGGAGAACCTCAGAGATAATCTTACTTCTAGGAGTAATTTTTGGGTCAGAGATAAGGCCCTCCTGACCACTGGAAAATAAACTGGGATAGCACAACTTCCCTGAAGGAGCAGATCTTTATGTTGACCACGTAGGGCAAATTTCCCTCCCAGTATTTCAACTTAACCAGAAATACAGGGTCATCAGTACTTGCCTGTTCTTCTGGTCAGTGTTTTTAGGGTCCTGCTCATGAGTCTTAGAGCCAAACCCATGTTCAGGGGATTTATGAAAGTTTTTTTTGTTTGTTTGCTTGGTATACCCGCTGAGACTCCTGGAGAAGGTGGTGATTTATTAGATAGCAAGAACACTGAAGGACTGTCTCTGTAAGCTGACACCCAGGACAGGTTTGCACCTCTGGGCTACACAAATTACTAAAATCTACTGGGTCTAGAAGTTTGCTGGTTTCTGGTACCTAACACAGCTTTATGCATGTTTGCTAAGCTGCTTCAGTCATGTCCAACTCTTTGCAACCCCATGGACTGTAGACCACCAGGCTCCTCTGTCCATGGGATTTTCCAGGCAAGAATACTGGAGTGGGCTGCTATTCCGTTCTACAGGGGATCTTCCTGACCCAGGGATCAAACCACATCTTTTATGTCTCCTGCATCAGCAGGTGGGTTCTTTACCACTAAGACCCCTGGGAAGCCCACCTTACACAGCTACATGCATATCATTAGGGTGTGTGCATGCAGTGTGTGTGTGTTTGTATGTGTGCATACATACAAAGTGTGTTCCCCTGCCCAGTGTAGACTCCAGGTTGTGTTTAGGAGGGCATAGGAAGTGGATATAAACTCCTCCTTCTAGTCTTTCCCTTTAAATTTCTTAACACAAAGAGGTGCATCTGGCTCACGTACACGTGATATGAAAGTGATGCACAAAGGTGAACTGCCTAATTTCCTGTTACACAGTTAGAGAGAGAAAAACAAACAACTCTGCCCCAGAGTGAGTGCCAGAGCTATTTGTTCTCTCGTCTTAAGGCTTTAGCCCACGACAGATCCCTTTTTCTTGATGGGTCACTGGCTCAGCCACTTCTGAGATTGCCTTTAAACAGGCTTTGACAAGGGTGGGTTTTCAGTACCATTATATCTTTCTCAGAGTATCAGACAACACTATAAGTTGAGGAGTCAAGTCTGGAATTAAGAAAGTCCTGAAGAAGAGGAGGTTGGGGTTTATAGAAAATAAATATTTTCAGATGTTTTGATTTGGAGGGGATATGGTATGTTGATACAGGAAGAGTGGTGGTGGAGGGGCTTGGTGCTCCAATCTTACTGAACTAGAGGGCCAGGAGAGTGCCTTCCTGTTTACTCTGCCATCCTCTGTGCCTGGCACAGGACTTAGAACTTGGCAGACATCCAGTAAAAATATGGATCAATGCATGGATGCCATCAGAGTGGAAATTCAGAGTGAGTCAGGAAGTGGATGAGGCCAGACCAAGAGGAACCTGAATAGGCATCACTTTTTTGGTGGAGGGGAGCTTCCATGCTCTGCAGAGCTGGGCGTCAGGACCCGGTCAGCAGGCTCCCCACTTAATTTTATTTGTTTATTTTTCGCTGTGCTGGGTCTTTCTCTTTTGTCATAAGCCAGAGCTACTCTCTAACTGCAGTGCACAGGCTTCTCTTGTTGCAGAGCATGTGCTCTAGGGTATGCAGACTTTAATAGTTACAACACGTGGACTCAATAGTTTCAGCTCATGGGCTCTAGAGCGCAGGCTCAGTAGCTGTGCGTGGGCTTAGTTGTTCTGTGGCTTGTGGGATCTTCCCAGATCAGGGCTCAAACCTTCCTGCGTTGGCAGGCAAATTGTTAACCACTGGATCACCAGGGAGGTCCTAGGCTCCCCAGATAAGACCTAGAGTAGATCTTATGTATTCCAGCTACACTTAATAGTGACAGAGGTGACACCCAGAATGGTAGCAGCAGGGGATCAGTGGATGAATGACTCTGCTCTTGAATTCCATCTGATTCTTGGACTTCATTCCTCCCCACCCCATCCTGTAAGCCCTCCCACCCAAACCAGCTAAAGGAGAAGTGTTTGTTTTACACATGCTGATTGTGGAGCTTTGCACTTTCTCACCAGCCTCTAAGTGCTCTTCCTGGAAAAGAAAAGGGTCTTGTAAGACCTTCAAGGTAAGTAAGGGGTCAGACATTGTTAGCCTTCATTTTATAGCTAAGCCTTGATAAGAGTTGGTGATGTCCTCAAGGGTTGGTGCTGTCTTCAAGGCTTTCAAACTCCTCAACAATAAGTCGGTGTTAGAACATTTCTATAGCCTTGTGATGATTAATTCACCTTGTGCATTTGCTAAACTTGTCCATGCTGATTTATTTCCCTTTGTGCCAAATCCCATAGCCATTGAGAAGGTCCATGTGTTAGAGACAGGATTCAGTACAGTTCCTTATATGCAAAGATGAAGAGAATGCAATCTTTATTCCCAAGGGAATTAATCTTTCATAGGGCAGGACTTCCCTGGAGGCCCAGTGGTTAAGACGCTGCACTTCCACTGCAGTGGTCTCTGGTTCAATCCCCAGTTCTGGAACTAAGATCCTGCATGCCCCGGGAGCAGGGGGCAAAAAAAAAAAAAGAAAAGAAAAAGAAATTTCCTTAGGGAATATAAAGCAGGAGGAAAATTGTAATTCCACCATGACGCAATAGGGTGACCAATTTCAAAAGCCCTTCTAATTAGATGGATGATTTGGATCTTGAGACAGTGGGCTGAATTTTAGGAGGAATGAAGATGGCTTGGAAATAGGCAAACTGAGAGAGGGATCTAGAACAGTGTATCATTCAACCAGCCAAAACTAAGGACATATGAAAAATACATGGAAGAAAATGTTCATAAAGAAAGGGGGGACCATGGTGGGCAGCTCTTGAAAGGCCAACTGTCCTGACATGGGTAGCTGTGGGACAGTCTTGGGGATTTGTCATCTGCTTTCGTGTAAATGAGGCTATGTGAGCATGAGCCATCAGGCGGTATCATGTAGGAGAGACCACTGGGACCTGAGGTCACTAAGACGTGGCCATGGTCCAGGGAAGAGGCCATACGGCTGTTGGCCATGCTGGTAGCAGTGGAGTATGGAAGAGAAGCCGTCGGAATGAGAAAGGTGAACTCAAGGCCAGGGCCTGGGAACGCAAAGCCTCTTGCTGTTTTGAATCATAACCTTGAAAAAGAATAACAGTGAAATGAAGGGTCAGGATGGAGTTTTTACAAATGCATCTTTTAGGCCACCTAGTCCATTCTGCATCCCTGGAGTGTTAGAAAAACAGATGAACAAATGCCAAATCATTCAATTTTAAAGAAACATGAAGCTGGAAGCAGCCTTAAATGTCATCTATTTCACCCCTGTGGCCCCAGGCAGAGCAGCTTCAAAATCATCCCCGACAGATGGTTTGTTTGCTCTATTCCCCTGCATCTCCCGGGATTCCACTGGTTCCTCCTTATTCCTTCCAGCTGTGGCAAAAGGAAACTCTCATCGGTGAGAGATTTATCCTTTTCTTTCTAATTTGTAGCACCTTTTAGAAATGGGAAGTTCTCAGTTATGTCTAGCCTCTACTTGCTGCAAAACAAGTTTACCTTGTCCTATATCATTAGAAGAGATAAATATGGATTATATTCTAAAAGAGACATTAGAATACTCAGGAAAATAAGTAGATGCTCAGTGAGACCAAAATGGCCTGGTGTGTCTCATAGGTAATTGGTTGTATTTTATTTGTTGGAGGGAAACCAATGGGATATAAATCTCTCCCTCCCTTGACCTGCCAATATATATATATCCTTTCTCTGAGAGCAGTTTCCAGGAGTCTCCTCAATTTGGTTTCATCTCCCTATAGTACTGAAATCTAGCTGTTTTCTTTTGTCGATGACTGTGGTGCAAGCATGGGATGGATGCTATCATAGTCAGCCTGATCTCCAAGAGGACAGATATTGATTTTTAAAAAAAGGACCAGGGTGAATCCTCATCAGAAAATGTCAAGAACTTGAGGCATGTTTGTACAGGAACCCAATCTCAAAGAAGGGGAAGAGAAGGCTGTGGGGTGTTGAGGCACTCCATCTCTCTGCTGCTATGGTTGGCTGGGATGGTAGCCTCTTTGTAACTTGACAGTGGCAAGTATTATAACAGACCCTGTCTCGGTTCCTCAAGTAAAATGTTTTTTTTTTTTAATGGCAAACTGAATATATAACTTATAAAGATACATAAATTTCCATACAAATATCTTCTTTACCACTGTAATTAAGATATTTGCATGTAAAGAGAACAGTATATTCCCTTGACTTCCTCCTGGTGGGGAATTGTATTTCTCTCCTAATCCTCAAAGCCCAAGACTTTGTGATCTGAGTCTAAAAGGGAGGAGGAGGAGAAGGAGGCAGAAGACTGGGTCAACATTACATTTGAAATTCAGAATTTTAAACACAGTTTTTACTCCTAGTTGTTGACTTTTCAGGTTTAGCTAATCCTACAAGGCAAAGCTGAGCTGGGGGATGGGTAGAAAGTGGGCCAAGTACCCACTTATAATTTAAAGTTACAAGCCAGGGTATTGCCATTATGCAGTGCTGGATGCTAAAAGAGGAGAAGATATTCCTTTGAATCTTGAGTTTCTGCTTATGAACTCCAGAACTTAGGAAATTTTCTTCAATTCTCTAAGCCTTAGATCATCATCTAAAAAAAATGAAAACAATTTCTTTTGTGTGGATTGAATAAGATAATGTATGAGAATTGTCTGGCACCTATTAGGCACTCAGTAGATGGTAGTTATTATTTTATGTAAATGAATAAGGTAGAAATTATATACAGATCTTCCTTGACTTACAATGGGCTTGTGTGTGTGTGTTAGTT
Organism: Antilocapra americana; assembly: GCA_007570785.1. Lineage (NCBI taxonomy): Eukaryota > Metazoa > Chordata > Mammalia > Artiodactyla > Antilocapridae > Antilocapra > Antilocapra americana. The sequence goes on along the minus strand of ML663013.1, from coordinate 7,687,901 downwards.
GCTCAGTTGTGTCTGACTCTTTGCAACCCTATGGACTGTAGCCCGCCAGGTTCCTCTGTCCATGGAATTCTCCAGGAAAGAATACTGGTGTGGATTGCCATTCCCTTCACCAGGGGATCTTCCCGACCCAAGGATCGAACCCAGGTCTCCTACCTCACAGGTGGATACTTTACTGTCTGAGCCACCAGGGACAATGGGTTTACTTCTAACTTATTGTAAGTTGAAAATATCAGAAGTCAAAGATGCAGTTAATATACCTAAGCTGCTGGACATCATGGTTTAGCCTAGCCTACTTTAAATGGGCTCAAACACTTACATTAGCTTTCAGTGGACAAAATCATCATCTAACACAAGGTGTATTTATAAAAAAAGTGTTGAGTGTCTCATGCAATTTATTGATTACTGAAAGTGAAAAACAGAAGGGTTATGTTGGTATAGAATGGTTAAAAATGTGACATCGTGGGTTGTGACGTCATGACTGACCGGAAACTGAGACTCATTGCCACTACCCAGCATCAGGAGACAGTTCCTTGCATATCGCTAGCCCAGGAAAAGATCAAAATTCAAAATTCGATGTATGGTTTCTACACTGTGGTAAAGTCAAACTATTGTAAGTCGAGGATGATCTGTATAAGACACTGCAAATTATTTAAAGGCACAAACCTAGGTATTTCCTGTTATGGTCTTTGGTGCTGGATATTAACACTGAAGGGGAGAAGAGCCTACTTAAAAGAACCTGGGGAGATAAAAAAAAAAACAAAAAAAAAAAAACACAAAATCTTCTGGGACTGATTTAAATAATTGAAACTGGTCGGTTGGAAGTCCAGGAAGAAAATGAAAGCACATTTGGGTGGTTACAGGAAGGGCTTTCCTATTTTGGATCTGGTAGATCCAATAAGGAACTAGCTTTTGGTAACTGTAACTATGAATTTTGTGGTCAACAAAGGCCTGCAGAATTACAGCCCATTCTCCAGGCCTCCGAAGTGTGTGATGCCCCTTGTCACCCCAGAGGAAGATGTTAGGGTCATTGAACCTTGTGGATAGAAACAAGCTGATTCAAGCCCAGTCCTCCTGCCTTTTTCTCTCTTAACAAAGGCAACTTGATAACCTTTGCATTCATTCCTATGCATAACATGGGATAATGGATATTCAAGAGCTTTGTAAAATCATTGACTTGGGCGCTGATGGTTTTATTATCACCATCACCACAGTACAGCCTGCTAAGTAGATAATTACAGGCACTCTGGAGAAAAGGTTCAACATCCCAAACTTGATTGGTAGTGCTCATCAATATGCCATCTTTTTCTCTTTGCCAAACACCATGACAACCTCTCTTCCATTGAGTCATGCTCTCTAACCTCTATAGCCAGGATGGACCTTTGAGGTGTGGCCCTTTTTGTCCCTGAAGTTGGTCATTTCCTTACCTAATGGGCCAATCCCCAACTTCTTGACCTTTGTGTTTATTTAGACATGCCCTTGAGTCTTTCAGGTACATGCATATCCTGCCACTCTCTGCAGCAGAAATTCCCTTGAAGGCAAAGGAACCCACTCCATTTCTATCACAGCAATGTTGCACATAAAAATGCTTAATAAAAGTGCTTAATTAAAAAATATGTAGCCATATGTCAAGTGTTTATAATGGGTAAGGAATAACATCCAAAGTACTTTCAAGTGTACCTTATAGTCCCCACTTGGGAAGGAGATCAAAGCAGCCCATCCTAAAGGAAATCAACCCTGAATATTCATTGGAAGGCCTGATGTTGGAGCTGAAACTCTGATACTTTCACCACCTGATGCGAAGAGCTGACTCGTTGGAAAAGACCCTGATGCTGGGATAGATTGAAGGCGAGTGGAGAGGAGGATCACAGAGAATGAGCTGGTTGGATGGCATCACCGACTCAATGGACATAAGTCTGAGCAAACTCCAGGAGATGATGAAGGACAGGAAAGCCTGGCATGCTGCAGTTCATGGGGTCAAAAAGAGCTGGTTGCCACTTAGCGACTGAACAACAGCAACAACAACAGAGTCTGGAAGATGCAATAACATCACCTAAGAAAAAGTCAGCAGGATCTGATTCCCTACCAAAGGCCCAAACAATCTACTTCTCAGTGAGAAGGCCAAGAGACTGTCTCACAATAATTAAAACACCCGCGAGACTAGAGTTAGCATCAGGAGAACAATTTATTAATGCTCACAGGGGACTGGATTATTAAAAGGCTCTGTGATCAAAGGATCACTCCCAGTAAGCCAGCCTGTGTGGGAAGCCTGACCACACTGAGAAGGTTGCTTAAGGAGGAAGAAGTCAGAGCAAGAACATCAGATGAATCAAATGATCGATGTCATCCAGCCAAAAAATGCTGATATGTCCTTCCTGATCTGAGAGCAAGGAATTCTTGCCTTCCCAGTCTTCTGCCTAAATCCTCCTCTCTCCTGACTGAAGCCAGGAGAGGATGAACATCGCCACCATCTAATTCCATGTCTCTAGGATCATACTCTTTATTATCTTCATGCATCAGTTTACAAATGAGCCATGATGGCCTGGAAGGCACTCAGGCTTTTTCGGAGAGCCTTGGATGTAAATTCATGTTTTCACTCATTTTATGCTGATCTTAAGGAGATTAATTGCCTTGTCTTCATTTCCAAATACTTGGGAGGGGTCACTTGATGGTCAAAGTCCCTCATGCTTCCCATGTCACTGAATGTCCTTTATCCCTAAAAAATGACTCCTTTTGTTGCTTTTAAATCTAATTGCCTTGGTACCAAGTATTCTACGCCCCAGAGGTGGAGAGTAGGTCTCAGGTAGTGGTTCTGATGACTGGTAGTGGTTGCTCGCAGTAGAGTGATGAGAAGAGCTTGGTGACTGTATCCACAGTCAGTGAAGAAGCACGTGGGGTCAGCGGGTGATGTCTGCCATGAGCATGGGAAAGGGGATGCTGGTATTGGGTTGTACCGTTGCAGTCCTGAACTGTTCCATTCCAATTTATGCTCTCAATTCAAAGACTCCACTGGACCCTTTTAGTCATGCTCTAACCTTAGTTTCTCACAATTAGGAGTATAATCAGGCAGAGATGTGAGTTTATTGAATGCACTGCTCTTAAAGATCATGTACAAAGCAAGGGGTTTGCCAAGTGGGCCTTCATTACTGGAGCTAACAGGTTCATTTGCCCAAGTTCACATCAATGGAACTAGTAACTCAGTATTCTAAATTGCCTTCCACTAGCCTTTTTCACACACCTTACTTTAGCATTTAGTTGTTTCTATTGTTTTAGAACTTACTTAGTCACTTCAGTTGTGTCTGACTCTCTGCCACCCTATGGACCGTGGTCTGCCAGGCTCCTCTGTCCGTGGGATTCTCCAGGCAAGAATATTGGAGTGGGTTGCCATTTCCCTCTCCATTTAGAATCTTATGTATAGAAAAAATGCCTAGTTCTTCATAGATCTGGTTCCCTGTTCCACTCTGCCAAAGCTTTATATGGCCTAGATACAACTCTCCCTTCCAGTTCTGTGTCATCTAGAGCTTTTATCAACATACCAGTAATGACTTGAAACATATTTTTAATTTCTTAGAGAGTTGAATAACTCAGGACTTGTATTTGCTGCTAGAGTCCTGCCCTCAAACCCATGTTGATCCAAATTTTAACATTCTTTAAGTGTAGTCATTCTATGGTTAGGCCTCTTACCTGTCAGACTCTTCTCCTACACTTATTAACCTCCTAAATATTTTGTGAGAGTCCTTGATAAATACAATGAAATGGGGTAAGCAATCTATACTGGCAAACTCATGAAATTCTGGCTAGATGTCCACTCGGAGGTCATGTTATAAAACCCACTTATATGACAGATGGAGACACTCAAGTCCAGAGAAAGAGCCAGTGTTTCTCAAGTTCATGCATCAATTTAGAGATAGAGTTAAAACAAGAAAATTTTTTTCCCATCTCACAGGTCCAGTGCTGCTCTTTGGTCACCATCAAAGGACTTTAAACAGAGAATCAGAGAGATTAGTTGGTGTTGCTCAGATTGCACAAAACGTATGGTAGAGCAGAGTTGGGTTCTGTGTTCTGATTCCTAAATAAAGTTTTATAAAGGATGTGAGTCATGTGACTTCCATGGTGGTCCAGTGGTTAAGACTTTGCCTTCCAGTGCAGGAGGTGTGGGTTTGATCCCTGGTTGGGGATCTAAGATCCCACAAGTTGAGGTTGTTGTTTAGTTGCTAAGTCGCGTCGGACTCCCATGGCCCCATGGACTATAACACACCAGGCTCATCTGTCCGTGGGATTTCCCAGGCAAGGATATTGGAGTGGGTTGCCATTTCCTTCTCCAGGGGATTGTCCCAACCCAGGGATTGAACCCATGTTTCCTGAATTGCAGGAGGATTCTTTACCACTGACCTACCAGGGAAGCCCAAGATCTCACATGCTTTGCAGCCAAAAAACCAAAGCATAAGAGAGAAGAAATATTGTAACAAATTCAATAACAACTTCAAAATGATCCACATTAAAAAATCTTCTAAAAAATAGCTATATCCCTTTAAAAAATAAAATCAAGAATGTGAGGCCATTTGTGAATAGACATTCGAAAAGATCTACCAGTAGAGTACAGTATCCATCAGCTTAGGCAGAGTTTAAAGTTAGAAGTGTGAACCTACAAGAAGCTAGTGTCATGATTTTTTTTTTCTAGGAGGGCTTTGTGACAAAGATGAAAAGAAGGTAAACAGTTGGGGTGACTCAGGGCTGGCCCATCCAGCAAATGAGGAGACCCTAATTCAGGGAGTTTGGGGTTTCCAGGCAGGTAACAAAGCAAGCAGTGACAGGGTATTTCTAGCTACATGTAGTCTCCAAATTATAACAGATTCAGTGAAGCTGAAGAGTAAGAAAAGGATGCCAGGAACAGAGGAGATGGTGATTGGAAATGAGGAATGCTGTCCTAGTACCTCTAAATGTGTTGCAGGAAGTGACTTTCTATACGTTTATTGTGAAAATGTCTTCTCCAAACATCTGTTGACATGCATTAGTTTTAGTAGCTTGCGATTTCTTTCCTTTTGTGTTTTAATTTGGTTTTGGCAGTGCTGGGTCTTTGTCGCTGCTCTCCGGCTTTCTCTAGTGGAGGCGTGCGAGGGCTTCTCTCTAGCTGTGTTGTGCAGGCTTCTCATTGCAGCGGCTCCTCCTGTTGTAGAGCATGGGCTCCAGGGCGCTCGAGCTTCAGCAGCTGCAGTTATCTGGCTGGGGAGCACAGGCTCAATAGTTGTGGCGCAGGAGCTTAGTGACCCTGCAGCACGCGGGATCCTTGTTCCTGGACCAGGTCTTGAACCTGTGTCCCCTGCATTGGCAGGGCAACTCTCAATCACTGGACCACCAGGGAAGTCCCACTTGGGATTTATGAAAGAGCGGTATCCATGCCTTATTTCACCAGTCACATAGCCTTTGCTTAACACCATACCTGGTATAGGGTAAGCATTCCACAGATGTCTGTTAAGTGAAATAAACAAGAAGACAAGTGTATCTGCTGGTGAATGGCTGATCTGGGATGGTGCTGCAGGGCACTGCAGTTTGGGACAGTCAGAGATAACAAAACCACATTTCATCACATTCAAAGTGCTCAGGGATTGTCCTCCATTGGTCTGCCTTGGTGAATAGGCTTTGTCACACAATCCTTTACCCACAGGGGGATCAGGATTAGAAGACTCTTGGGTGCTGGAGCTCAGTGCCACAGTGTCTCTTCCTATGTGGAAATAATGGACCACCCTGTAAGACTGTGTATTCTCCACTCCCAGTGATTTTCCAGAAAATCCAAATAACCACCTTTTAGAGATACTATAGAGACACATACCAGATAACCTCAAAGTTTTGCTTTTTTCCAATTCTCAGATCCTAAGAGTCAACTTAGTGATAAAGACCACTTAGACAGGTGCAAAGGGGCAGAGTAATTTAAGAAATTATGATTATGCTCCTGCAAGGAATTGTGTCAAGTACGTGTTTTTGTGATGCTATGAAATATTAGGCCAGATTCACCCTCTCCCTATCAACAGATTCACACGTCTGCATTCCTTCTCACTTTGCTCACACCTCACCATCTGTCACCTGCCCCATCTCTAGCCCACCTCTTGCTGTGACTGTTTATCTCTCTCGAAGTCTTTCTCCCTCTTTTCTATTCTAACATCCATGATCTCTTCTACCTGAAAGAAAACTCTTCATTTGAACTTCTTGCCACCTCCAAATTTCATTTGTTTCCTCAACTACTAAAATGGTCATATTTGTCTTCTGTCTTAGATTTTTAACAATATTTATTAATTTGGCTGTGTTGGGTCTTAGCTGCAGAGCAGGCAGTGGCAACCCACTCCGGTACTCTTGCCTGGAGAATCCCAGGGATGGCTGGTGGGCTGCCCTCTCTGGGGTCACACAGAGTCGGACACGACCGAAGTGACTTAGCAGCAGCAGCAGCAGGGTCTTAGCTGTGGCACATGGGGTCTTCATTGTATCATGTGGAATCTTTCCTTGCAGCACAGGGACTCTCTAGTTGAGGCATATGGACTCCAGAGTATGAGGGCTCAGTAGTTGTGGTGGGGTCAGTTGCCCTGTGGCATGTGGGATCCTAGTTCCCCGACCAGGGATAGAACCTGAGTCTCCTTCATTGTAAGGCGGACTCTTAACCACTGGACCACCAAGAAAGTCCCTTTGTCTTCATTTTTAAGTTTCTGATCTTACCCCTTCCTTGACTCTGCATTTTGGGGGTCACTAATTATCACACCATGCCTAAATTCAAATGCCTTTGCTCTAAAAAGTCAAATCCTTTTTTGAACTAACTGTTGAATGACATTATCAATACTGTACCATTCCTTGTCACACATCTCTAGTCCCCCACTGCTTAACATCCTTGTTCAATGCCTTACCGATGCCTCACTCCACAATCTACTTCCCCTTCTTTCTCTCTTTTTCCATGTGGACCATTTTTAGTCTTTATTAAATTTCTTACAGTATTACTTCCATTTTATGTTTTTGATTTTGGCTTCCATACATGCAGGATCTTAGTTCCCCTACCAGGGATCGAACCCTCACCTCCTGACTTGGAAGCCAAAGTCTTAACCACTGGGCAACCAGGAAAGTCCCTCTACTCACCTTTTCTAGCCATTCTTTGTCTTTTCCATTGGTTTCTCTCCTCATTGGAAGTTCTGGTGCCACTATTTTAGACATCTACTTTGGAATCTTCATGCACTTCCATGGTTATAATGCCTTCTTGCCTTATGCAAAAACTGTCTGAATTTGCATTTTTATTTTACTTTACTTTTTGGCCACATGACCTGGCATGAGGGATCCTAGTTCCCCAACCTAGGATTGAACTTGCACCCCCTGCAGTAGAAGCATGGAGTCTCAGCCACTGGGCCACCAGGGAAGTCTTTGAATTGACATTTTTAGCTTCTACCTCTTTTCTCTTTGCTTAATCTATAAATTTCCCCTGGAGAGTTCATGGGTGATTGAAACTTGTTGGAGATAAAACTCACTTTGGTGACCTCCTACTTCCTCAGCAGTCTGTTGGCATGAACAAAAACTGTTTTGAGAGGTTCCCAAAAGAGGAGTCATTTTTTAAATTGTTTCTTCATCATTGGTACCTAAGTCTTCACCAAATCCTTCTGTCTTCATAGCACCCAAGTATCACTGTTCTTTGAATGTTAGCAAGAACAATCCTTATTCACACCTTCATCAGATCAACACTTGGATCAGTGCATGCACCGTCAATCTTGAAGCCCACCAACCCTTACTTCTCAAACTTTTCATCATTCTGCCTGATTATTTAAAGGCTTGGGGAATCATGTCTCAAAAATATACATTTCTCACTCTGCCAGTCTCCTTCCTGTCCCCTCCCACCAGAAGCCGCCTCAGTGGGACACCCAGCCAGCCTGTCCCCCATTCCACAATGACATTTGCTAAGTCCTATAGTTGCATGAGGGCGGCTGCATCAGTTTGCAAGGGCTGCCATAACAGAGTTCCACAGAAGTCCAAGATCAAGGTATTTTAGCATTGGTTTCTCCTGGACCTCTCTCCTTGACTTGTAGATGGCCATCCCCCTATATCTTCACATTGTCTTCCCTCTGTACATGTCTGTATCCAAATATTCTCTTCTTTTAGGGACCCAAGTTATATAGAGTCCACTCTAACGACTTCATTTAACCTTGGTTACCTCTTTAAAGACCCTATCTCCACATCTAGTCACATTCTGGGATATTGGGAATTGGGACCTAAGAATTTTGTTGGGGGGACAAAATTGAGCCTGTTATATCTTCTCTTCCCAACTTGCCATGGGCTCTTTTTCTCATCTCGCCCTTTGTCTTTTCTCTCTGTCTGTCCCTCACTGCCATCAAACCCCAGCAGTGCCCATCTCATTGCCTTCACGGGATGATCTCCTTGGCATGGCCCCACTGGTTTGCACCCACAGATGTGTTGCTTCATGAATGTGCTTCTTCTTTGGGTCATTCCTGTGCTTCTCTGCCTCTGGTTTGACTGAGGGCAGGGACTGTGTGTTCTGTGTTCTGTCCACAGCAATTGATTTGGGAGATGCTTGAGAAATGCCATCGCTAAGTCACCATACACCCCTTCTCTAAGGTAGCCTGACACTCACCCTCTTCCTCTGACTTCTCACTTTTTGAGAGAAATAGATTTTTCCCAAGTGGCAATAAGGAAGATAAATGGTGATTTTGTTGGTAGCAAAGAGGAGGAGGGTTGAGATTCTACATAGATGACGTTCTGCTAGCTCATTTCCTTTCCAAATTGGAAAACAGGGAAGGGTATCCAGGAGAAAAACCCCTAAAAGCAGTGATGAGTTTATTGATTTTTCTGCTGAAGACAAGTATTTCTCAGAAGCTTTGGAAGATGCCATTTCTTGACCTAAAGGAAGGAAAATTCTAGATAAAGTCTATTTCCTTTCAGAGGCTCAATGGACTGGAAGGCTCATCTAGTCAAAAGTAGAACTGTTCGAGGGAAACCAGCTAGATCTCGATGGCTCACAAAGGAAGAAGCTGAGTGCCATGTTCTAGGAGTGGTGTGATGGTGTGTCTGCCTAGCCGTGGACCCCTGAGCAAGGACAGTTGGGATGAGCTGGTGCAGTCAGCCTTTCTCTGGTAACATGGGAGTGGTGTTTGGAAGCCATGGCCGAGAGTCACGCCATCCAGTTAAAGATATACCCACCTCCCTTCTCCTCCCTGCTTTCATCCCTTCATGCTTTCTTCCTGTACCTTCATCCCTTTCTTCTCTCTTCCCCTGCCCCCCTGTCTCCCCCATTCACTGTCAGGAAGGGCCATGCAAGAAGGGCCCACCCAGCGTGTCATGGCAACGGCAGAGGCTAGAAGCATCGGCAGCTTCCACAGTGAGTCTGGATTTCATTTCTGGGGTCAGGGGGCTGGTGGCAGTCCACACACACACTGACAGCTTGCAGACTTTGGAGAGGAACTTCCATGAGCTATGGCTGCTCTCCACCTCTCTTCCCCTGCTTTCCATTCTGGGGACACCATTGACTATTCATGGAAGTCTCCTGCCAAAGCCGTGATGTTGATGTGCTTCGGATGTCTCATGGGCAGAAAGCATGGAGGGGGTGGGGGGGCCATGATCTGCTGAAATGAGGTGCACATTTGGGAAAGCCCCTGGAGATCGAGTGGCTGCCAGGGGTTCTGTCCCGGCCTGCGCGTGTGGTAGAGGCTGGAGGCTCTGCATGGACAGTGGTTTGGCTGCTTTCTTGCATTTTAGGAAGTGTGACTTTGAGTTTGGAAAACACGTTGGGTGCCTATGTTCCGTAAGAGACACACTTGAAGGAACTAAGACTACCACATAGGCTCAAGGGTCTGAAAAACTGGAGATCTCCCGGTTGACTTAGGGCTTCCCTGGTAACTCAGTGGTAAAGGTCTTGCCTGCAGTGTGGGAGACCCAGGTTTGATCCCTGGGGCAGGAAGATTCCCTGGAGAATGGCTACTGACTCCGGTATTCTTGCCTGGAGAATCTCATGGACAGAGGAGCGTGATGGGCTACAGTCTATGGGATCACAAAGAGTTGTTCATGACTGAGCAACTAACACTTTCACTTTCACTATCCCCATTGACTTCAGATGAAACTTAGTCCAAGAAATGTGATGTTCAGGATAGTTATTACAGAGCTCCATGACAAGTCACATTCCTGAGTACTGGAGGGAAAGTCTTTCCCCATCCCCATTTTAATTTCTACCATAATTTCTGAAGTAAAGATGGACATACTGCAGCGTTGGTCTAAGCTGTGTCTGTCTTGCCTGGATTGTCAGACAGAAATAGATGGCTTCCTTCCACTTTTTTCCCAGGGGCTGTTTCCTTCTGTTTGGGGAATGGCCCACTTGTGAAAATAAACCCACAAAATTTACCCACCCAACCTTAAAAACATGAGTTTGAGCAAACTCTGGGAGATAATGAAGGACAACAAAGCCTGGCGTGCTGCAGTCCCTGGGGTCGCTAACTCAGATACAACTGAGATACTGAATAGCCACCACAGGGCCTTAAAAATCCCACCCAGATTAGAAAGAGACATTAGAAAGAGACATCCTTTTTGCCATCTTGAAACACTGCTTCCAAGTACTAACTGGGTGCGTTGCAGTTCAGTTTGAAGTGAGCAGCCTCTGCTTTCTATTATGTGACATTATTCTGATGTCAGTCTTATGGGTAGGTGCATGGGGATGCTTTTACAGTTCCATTCATTTCTCTCATGATTTGGTTAGGGAGGTAAATTAAGCATAGCCTCCCAGGTTCTCTCAGGATCTCGTTTTTATAAAAGGTGTCTCTTCTTGGCACTGTTACTAATAAAGGCATTAACTTTAAGAATAGCTGTGTAGGGCTTGAGTTTATCAGAATATGTTTGCCAGTCTTATTAGAATGTTGAAAGCAGAATAATTATAAGAGATTAATCACTTTTTTCTCATGCTTTTACAAAAAATCATATGCATTTCATTCACATCAGATTAAAACTCCTGGTGTCAAGAGTTTATGGGTTTAATTAAAGTATCATACTGGCCAAATTTGTTAATTAAGTTCAACAAATATTTATTATTAATCAAATTATGTGCATTTGATGGTCTAAACGAGGACATCTCAGAGACTGAAAAGAGAAGCTACTAATAATAAAACAGATATCAGAGGCATAAATTGGGATCTTGCCTGAGAAATTGGGACATAGGGCAACTCTATTCATGCATTGTGAACTGTTCTGGGCAATAGGGATACAACTGTGAATAAAACAGACAAAAATCTCTGACCTTAATAAGTGAGATAGAAAATTAAGATAAAGTAAAACATTAATGTATTGAAGTTTGAGAATAATAGATCCTTAGAAGAAAAATAGAATAGAGAAGAGAAAAATAAATGCTGATGGTGGTAGTGGAGATGGTGGTGGGGATGGTGTGTGTGTGTGTGTGTGCAGTTTTAGATAGAGAGGTCAAAGCAATTGAGCTCCCTAAAGACCTTAATGCGTTTTAGTTTATTTAGGTTATTTAATTTAGCCAAGGAGGGCTTTAATGGCTTGGCTAAAATTTTTCTGAAACAAGTGAGATCTGGACATTTTGAATCCACAACAAGAAAATACTTCAGAATGACCCATAAAAAAATGAAGGAGGCAGAATCAGGGGTGGCTGTGGCATTGGAAGCATACCTTGTCTGTTTGATAGGCTTCATTTTCAACCATCATCAGAAAGTGAATAAGGCTGTAGTTTTAACCACATGGGAACATCTTTGTAGAAAGCCCTTCAATCTTTGACTTGTGTTGGCCACTTAGGATGATTCAAGGCTTTTCTTCTTCCATCTGGTGGCCTTGGGGGTGGTACAGGATGGCAACTCACATTTACTAAGTGCCTACTACCTGCCAGGTTCTTGGCTAGAGACTTTGAGTACATTTATTTAATCTATGCTTCCAATGTCTCTCAGTGGTAAAGAATCTGACTGCCATTCAGGAGACACAAGTTCGGTTCCTGGGTTGGGAACATCCCCTGGAGTTGGAAGTGGCAACCCGCTCTTTGTTCTTACCTGGAAAATCCCATGGACAGAGGAGCGGGGCAGTCCATGAGGTCACAACTTGGCGACTAAACATACATTTGATCTGTACTGTTCCCAAGAACAAGCTATCAGAGTCTTACTTTAGGGATTGGAACATTGATATTTAAACTAGAAAACAGTGCAGCAAGGATTTAAACCCAGGTGAAAGTAAATCTGAAATCCTGCCTTTATCAGTTAGTCTCAGCATCCATCCATAGCCACCAGTTGGCAGGAAGTAGTAGAAATAAAAAGAAGTAGGACTCGCTGGGTGACGGCAAGGTCCTGCAAATGGGCTGATTTGCATGGCTGGATCAGGAGCGGATGTGTCGAGTGGTTGTCCATGTCTTTGCTGACTGTGCGTGAAGGTATAGCAAATTCTGATGCTTCTCCTTATGTTGTTGTCATTGGGAATGGGGGTAGGCATGAATCACTGGGGAGCATGAGAGCAAATCTTGTCTGGCATCCATTCTTGGCAGAGGTGGAGCTTGACTTCAGTGTGTCCTATTTCTGGGTTTCATGCATGTTGGGAGGAGGGTGGTACATGGGTCTCTGAATAGATAATGGGGATGGGGAGGGCGTGTGTCATAGGGGTGGGGAGGATGTGTGTAACAGGGGTGGGAGGGTGCATGTAATAGACATGGGGAGGATGGGTAGCATAGGGATGGGGAGGACAGGTTAAATAGGGGTGGGGAGGATGTATATAATAGGGGTGGGGAGGATGCATATAATAGGAAGGGAGAGAATCTATGTAATAGGATAGGGAGCATGCATGCAGATCTGAGATCAGACAAAGGTTTTTCAATAGGGGCTTGAGTGAAGAGTTGAGTTCGGAGAGAATCCTGAATTTCCTGCCTGCCTTTGTGAATGGAACCCACAGACTGACTTCATCTAGTGTTGGGATTGCTGTTAGCAAAAAGCATGAAATCTCTGGACCACATCTTATTGTGGTTATACTTAACATCCGTATCACTCTGTGATCTTGTGCTTACTTATAATGTACCTTTACATACTTTTCAGAGAAGAAAAATGAAGTAGAATCCTATTTTATGCATAAGTTGCACTCCTGGTAAAGTGATGTGGCAAGCAGGCTACCCTCTATGTGCACCAGAGAGAGCTGTTATAGCAAAGTGAAGAATTATTTTGATATCTCCAATAATCCTCTCCCATTTTCCTTTGTGCTAACGGAGGATCTTCCCACCTGTGATGCAGTTATTTCATTGGACTTCTGTAACATATTTACCCAAAGGTCTCAATCCATGTCAAGGCAATGTCTCTTTGAGTTTCACAATATGTGTCATATGGACAGAGAGAAGTTATTACTCTGTCATTTACCAAGGATTTTCTTTACCGCCACAATGTCAGCATCACTTAAGAATACACTCCAGGCCCTTGAATGTCTCTCACTGTGGTCTTCCAGGTATTGGATGATGATGGCTTCATCAAATCCTGGTTCTTTACTGCTTATGACCCGTTATCTAGTTTCCCTCCATCACTTTGAAACTCACAGGCTAAGGAGAAAAGCATCATTCATCTTCCTCCACAGGAGACACTTCTCTGACTTATCTAAGAGTCCTCTCCCTGGTATAAAGAAGCAAGCATGACAACTACATTTTCTCCTAAAATATTAACCCATTTCAACACCTGTGACTTCTGTATTCTGCAGCCATGTGCTCTGTGGAGTACCAGTTTGGAATGGGGAAAAAGATTGGAAATATCTATTATTATCTTTTAAGTGGACAAAGATATTCCTTCTTTTACTGATTACATCAGCCTACCCTGCCACTCACACATAGAATATATCTTAATTCTGGAAAGGACTTAGCTGCAGCTTGAAGGTCAATGCCTAAGCCTTCAACCCATGTCTATGAGGGCACATGATCACAAGTGAGTCCCAGTCCGGGAACATGCTTAGAGACTCCAGGCATACTCTTCCCACCAGCATGCTGGGAGTCCAAGGGTGTGTTTCCTCACCCCATGAACCCAGTTTTTCTGATTCACCTGAAAACACATCCCTGTCTCTTTGCATGCATACGGCACACAAAGAGAACTCAGTATGAGCTTTTTCTACCCCCTCTCTGTATATTCGTGTTTTTCAGCCATCATGGGTGGAGGTTGTATAGTAAATCAAGTTGCCATGAAGTTGCCTATGAGCTAGAGAGTATTCTAAAACACACTGGGACTTTGACAGAGTAAAAAAAAAAACCCACATAGTTGAACAGCATTGAGACTGTGGGATATGATTTTCCTCCTTTTTGTTGCTGTTCCAAGTCTCACAATTTAAGATAGTGAAGATTGGCCTTTGAAGAGGGAGCATAATACACACTCCTGTGGGAGATGCCTCTTAATTACATGGCATCTCATGCCCTTAAGTTTAGGGACACTGGCTGTGTGCTACCAGGGCCAGTTCTCTGGGTTCTCACCTAGAGGTTTCTTCAGAAATAGGAACTCTGCCCATTCAGTGGTGATTAATCTTTGATCTCCTAGTCCCCTGGCATTTTGCTCTCTGATGATATGAAAATAGATGCCTCAGATCAGAGCAAGCCCCCAAAACAGCACAAAGAGTTGCCTGGAATGGGATGGTGCTCAGGTCTTCATGTAAAAGGACTCTGGGGGATCCAGAGGGAAGATGGCAGAGGAAAGAAGGGAATTGTCTGGCTGTGCCATCATGCTGCTCATTAGCAAGGTTGCCCTAACCTTTATAATGGGACTCTATCCTCCTTGTTCTGAGTCTTATCTTCAAAGTTGGTCAGTCCATTTGTTTCCACAATTCTTTGGGGACAGATGACTCATGAGAAATCCATATGTCTGGGAGGATTGTGACAGCACCTCCTGTCTGGAGATGCTGGTATAAATAACATTAAGTTCCACGATCTCTCTTGCCTGGGTCATTAGCTAGTTCCTCTGATCTCTGCCATCTCCTCCCGGGTTGGCACCTGTGGCTGGCCCTAATGGAAACTAGATGTCTGATGTGACCTGCAGCCACAGGCACTGGTGTGGGGTGGATGTGGTCATGCAAGGAAAGCCTTCAGGTCAGGTCCTCGTTTCAGAGCTGTGCACACATGCTGAGTTGCTTCAGTCGTGTCTGACACTTTAGGACCTCAGCGGACTATGGCCCGCCAGGCTCCTCTGTCCATAGGATTCTCCAGGCAAGAATACTGGAGCAGGTTGCCATGCCCTCCTCCAGGAGATCTTCCTGACCCAGGAATCGAACTTGCTCTCTTACATCTCCTGCACCAGCACCACCTAGAAGCCACACGTGTGTTAACTGTGTCTGTGATGCTTTGTGGCTGGTGAGACACTGGCATGTGGGCAGTTTCTCTCACACTATGTGTGAGAGAAAGTGTATTGCAATTCCATCCTAGCTAGGCAAGTTCATTTCTATCTGGGCCTCGGGGATCTCTCTGAGTCTTTCTTCTTAGGTTCATGTCTGAAAATAGACATTTTATTCCTAGAAATGGGGATGAACTTGAGGGTCAAATTTTTGATCATTGGACTAAGATTCTTTCAGCTACAAGTGAGAGAAAACAATCTATCTTAAGCAAAAAGGCAATATATTGTCTCAGTAATCACAAAAACCCAGATTTAGGACTTATTTCTGGGGTGGCTTAATTCTAAGACCCCACCAGACTTGCCACGTGTTGTTAGCTCTCTCCCTCCTTCCTTCTCAGTTCTACTCAACCCCCACCCCCATCATCCCTCCATCTCTCTCTGCCTTCCTCTTTTTCTGCCCAAGATGATCATATTAAAGAAATAGACATTAATGGGAAATAGACTTCCAAACAATCAAGGCTAATGAATTTTGAAAAGGATGATGATCCACGCTGCAGCAGCTGGGCAGATTATCTAGGACCTAGTTGATCGCTAACAAAGACTTGTCTTCATTGGGGGCGGCGGGGGGGAGGCCAGCAGAAATAATCAGCGTCACTTCTAGAGGCATCAGGCCAGGCATCACGCAGGGCAAAGCTGCAAAGCAAAGACAGAGGAAGCAAAGCCTGTGACTGACTGCTTTTTCCATTTTGTCTACAAGTTGGAGCACACGATGGTTTCCACTGTCATTTTTATGAATGTTCTCTGGGCTGATGTTGACTCCTATCTTCCTTCATGGCGGCTGCAGATTTAGATATTTCTGAGTGAAAATCCTCTTTAGCTTTTATGGGTGTTTTCAGAGAAATCAAATTCTAGGATTTCTATCACATTTTCCCAAATCTGCCGCCTGCAGCCCATCAGTGTACAGGCCTGAAAACATTTTTTTTTTTTTTTGCTAGTGATTCTTCCTTCAACATGGAGATACGTAAGAACTCCAATTTGCAGGGTGCAGGAGAACATTGGTTTTGAAATCAGAACTGAGGTGTGAGACTTGGATCTTTGGTCTTCAGCCTTTTGAACTCCCATGAGTTGCTTAACCTCTTCTTCCTTCGCCTTTCCTTCTTTCTTTGGTGTGGTGCTTTTGGTAGCAGTAAGGTCCAGAGCCAAGGCGTCTGGGGAGCGGTGGATGAAGCGGTGCATTCTAACTCATTCATCATAGACCCTGGCTTCATATAAATACTCAATAAGTTTTTGTTCTGTACCCTGTTCACTGGGACAGAGCCTCCACCTCTGCCCCAGCCTTGAAACACTAGAAGAATCTCTTTCTGCTTCTTTTACAATGGAGACCAGAGGTTAAAATAAATTCAGATGAGGGCACTATGTTTGTGGGCTGCCTACCCTAGACTTAGCCTGGTTTTACCTCCTGGGGACTCACCAAATGACCCTGAGTAAGAGATTTTTGTCCCAGTTTGAGAGAAACAAGAAGCCCACTTGCCCTGAGCCTCTTTTCCTTTTGCTTTTGGAAACATGAATGTGTACACCAGAGTAGGAATGCCTTTGAAAAAAACCATTCAACTGTGGTTCCTGGCTCAGCATTTAAGACTTTCTCCTGGGTTCACCCTCAGAACAGTCTCCCCCCTCCTTTTGACCTTGAGGGAGAAGCCAAGAGGTGGGGCTTGTTTATAAGGGGAGGAGGAGCAGCCCGCAGCTGCAGGCCTCGGATGATGGCCCGGAGATGCCAGATGCTGTGCAGAGGGACAGCTCCCCCAGTCCTTTCATCTGAGATTACCCTTGGCTCACACCCTTCACTGCAAAAAGGCACCCTGGGATCCAGTTGTAGAGGAGTGGGCTGTGTGGAACTCCTGGGTCTCAGAACTCTAACCTTCTCCCAGGGCTGGGAGGGGCATCCAGAGGTTATCCAGTCTTTGCATCACCACATCACCAGTGTCTTGGAACTCGATGACACCGAAAAGTCAGTGAGCCCAGCTCTCTCCCCTCATCTTACCACTTTATAAACGAGGACACAGGGGCCCAGGGATGAGCCAGGTGGTGTGATGTAAACCTAAGACAGGGCCCTGGAGTTCCCGAGTTCTGGCCCATTGCCTGCAACACACACGCAGACACACACATGCGCATGAATGCGTGTGTATACATGCACACACAATTGCAAAGTCAGGCTGCCAAAGCTGCTGATGTTGAGAAGGGCCTTGAATGAGAATTTTTTTTTTTAATTTTTTTTTTAATTCCAAAAGCATTTTGTTTTGGGGTATGGCCAATTAACAATGTTGTGGCTTCAGGTGAATAACAAAGGGACTCAGCCACACATATACATGTATCCATCCTCCCCCAAGCTCCTCACCCATCCAGGCTAGCATATAACATTGAACAGAGTTCCATGTGCTATACAGTAGGTCTTTGTTGGTTATCCATTTTAAGTATAGCAGTGTGTATGTGACCTTCCCAAAGTCCTTACTTATCCCTTGGGAAGGGCCTTGAGATAAGCTTAGGTTCAGTCCTCTTGGTATACTGACACATGCAGAAAAAATTTCCTTTGGACAATCTCATATCATTTTCAGGTGGTGAAGAATCTTAGTGAGACGCTTATTACAGATATGAACATTGAGACTGAAAGGAAGCGGAAGGTGCCAAAGTCACAGGGTGACCCCCTAGTAGAACTGGGGCAAGAACTCAGCTGATCTGAGTCTCAATCCAGTGCCCCTCCCACTGGACTCCATGGCTGCCCTTAATGTCAGATCTTCCTTCTGACTGTCTTCCTCCCAGGTCACTGTAAGAGTGGTGTGACTAGGTTACCCTATACCCTTTGCTGGAATTTCATAGGGGAAGGGCTAGCAAGGAACTTGCGATACTTGAAAATAGCCATGGTATTAACTTCTGTTGACTAATGACTTTGCAGTTCACAGAGTGATTCAGCTGCTGTCACCCATTTGCAGGCTTCCCTGAGATTTTAACCCTGTTATTTTTTCTGAGTTGAATCCCCATCTTTAAATGAGGATGGAGGATGTTATCTGCTGGTTCATATTTGTGATCCTGCCAGAGAGGCAGCTGGTGATCTGTGCGATCTCTGTTCTCAGGCACCGAGTATCCTGCTTTTAGAATCCAAGGTTCTTGTCCCTAAAATGTATAAGCACAAAGATTATCAAAGAACACTGATTGTTTAGTAAAACAGTAAGGAATGTAAAAACTAATAAAGAGGAAAAGAGTTTTCAAAAGGAAATCTTTGGAGAGTAGTTTACTGTAAATAGAATATGCTAAACACTCTTGATACACATAAATACTAGTAACTAACAGGTATTTGGAAAATGGCATAGCTCTAAATAATGAATATTAAATAAATTAAAGGTAATTTCAGACACAAAGGATAAAACAAAGCAATAATTAAAGAATAAGACATGTTGTGCTCACTTTGGGGCAGCCCATGTTCTAAAAAGAATGAGATAACCATCTTCACCAACATACAGAGAGGATGAATGAACAAAATCAGATACACTTCTCCCCAGTGCTTTCGTTACAATTGTTTTAAATGCACAGAACAAATGTGCCTTTATATATATATTTTTCATCTAGATTTCAAACAGTAAAAGCTTTCTCATTTTAATATACATCATTGACAATCTTGTAAACAGCTTGTTGCTCATTTGGAAAAATAAACCAGTGAAGAAAACCGAAAAAAGAAATAAAAGAAAACAGAAAGAAGAATTGACAGGTCTTGTGTCATGACTCAAAGAAGAATCCTTCTTTCCATTGGGTGAAGAGGGGCATTCAATTCTCCAGGGAGCTTTGAGTATGTGGAAAGTTGTGTATTCACTCTCTTGCCCTAGTTGGAGCCACTCCAGCAGCTAGTTAGGGGAGAAATTTGAAGTTTTGCCCCAGCTCAGGGAAGCCAGATAAGGCAGTCTCTAATCTAAGGAGGAGCTGCATATGTTTTATGTCAGGTCCCGTGATGCTCTTCCAAATTCCCTTTGCCTGGGGACTTAGCCATTGACAGTAGGTTTCTGCTGGGGTTTGTATTGTTTACTCAAATAATTAAAATATGCAAAGCATTCCCTGTCCCCCATTTTGTGCTCCTTTCCCAGCCACTTCTGGCATTTTTGGTTGGCAGTTAATAAAACAAAAGGCGAGCCCAAAGGCCCACTTCTCCCTCTGGCAAGAATGATTAATTTGGAGTGGTTTGAAAGTAGCAGATTTTACCTGTAGCTACAGCCATGCTTTTCTAGCTGATGTGTTCAACCCACACTAAACATTACAAGCAGGGCCTGGCAAATGCTTCATTATGAGCACAGGGCAAGTGGAGGGAGGCAGGAAAAAGGAGGCAAGGGTTTATTTACCTCTTATGATGGCACAAAACCAAAAAGACTTCTCCTTCCAGGAAGCCCTACATTGAAAGAGCCAGGGACTTCCCTGGTAATCCAGTGGCTAAGACTCCATGCCCCTGGTGCAGGGGGCTTGTGTTTGATCCCTGGTCAAGGAAGTAGATTCCCACATGCCTCAACTAAGAGTTTGCATGCCACAGCTAGAGATCCCTTGTGCCACAGTTAAGACCTGGCACAGCCAAAGAAATGAATAAATAAATAATAGTATTTTTTTAAAAGAGAGAGAAAGAGCCATGCTCAAGGACACTTGAAATTTACTTCCTAATCTAGTTCCTAATTTGCTACCCCGTGGACTGCAGCACCCCAGGCTTCTTTGTCTTTCACCATCTTCCAGAATTTGCTTAAAGTCATATCTATTGAGCTGATGATGCCATCCATCTGTCTCTATTCCAGTGATTATTAGAAAAGCTCATTCTCTCATGGAGCCATTGGTGTACATCTGCTGTCTGTTCCCCACTACACTCGGAGGGAAAGCCCAGCCTCATAAGATGATATCATAAAATGAGAATCAAGATTAAGGAATTCAATGCTGTAGTCTTAAGGCTGGTGGAATATTCTATCCATAGAAGTATTATTGGTGTTGTTATTAATCTCCCTGAGAAGATGGCTGAAGTAGGCAATTTATCATGTGGTTTGCTTTTGGAGGAAAGAGATCCCATTTGAGTCTTTTATTTTTATAATCCTAATCATCTTGTTTTTTTCTTTTTTCCCTTGAGGCCTTTCTCACAGGCGTTACAGCCCCTGAGTCCAGTTCATAGGGAAATGCCCTGTTCTAATTAGTTCAGACATGTCTTCCCTGAGATTCACATTAACTGCACTTTCTGTGTCTAAATCCTGCTTTGGCAAACAGCCAAATATTCCAATAGGACCCAGGTTGGTGGCCATGCTGCTCCTGGAAGCCCCTTTTAGCTGCTGCCAGTGTTTGTATGTTGAATTGTCTTGAACCCACAAAACCCCCGATGAGAAGGATTTGGAGTGTGGCAGCGGATTAGCTTTGAGCTTGGCCTCTATCCACACACTTGCTGACATTCCAATCTTGAGCCAGTTTCCTTATCCAGAAATCAAAAAAGGTGCCTCTTTGTTATAAGGGTCTCTGAGGAGAATGTCCAAGTGCCTGGAAAACTGAAGAAGTGTTCATTCAACAAACATAGACTTTAAGAAATCAGCAGCTTCTAAGAAGATGCCGATTCAAAGTCAACGCATCTGTATGTGTTTTGAAAACCTGCCATGTCTCTGTTTCATTTAATATCACACTTAGTGTCTGTACATGTTCTGTGTACCTCATTATTATCTTCATTTTGCATCCTAGGAAGCCAAGCCTTCAGAAGTTAAACATCTAGCCTTGCTGCGGGGCTTCCCAGGTGGCGCTAGTGGTAAAGAACCCGGCTGCCAGTGCAGGAGACACGTGTTCTATCCCTGAGTTGGGAAGATCCCCTGGGGAAGGGCATGGCAACCCACTCCATTATTCTTGCCTAGAGAATCCCTCGGATAGAGGAGCCTGACAGGCTATAGACCATAGGATCGCAAAGAATCGGACACGACTGAAGCAACTTAGCTCACAGTGTTGCTTCACTAACTGACATTGGCCAAGTTATAAATTATTGTTTTGCTCTTTTGGATCTTCTGTTTCCTCATCCTATACATACATTTTCAATGTCAGTTGTTATATTTTCCATATTTTGAAGGGCATCTAAGTATTAGCAAAGCCATTCTTGCTTGAAAGGGATTATCTTATTTTTGCTAAATAAGTTTGAATCTAAACCAAAACCTATTGGTGCCTGAGCTGTACAGGGTAAATTAAAAATCTAGATTGATCTCAAGGAGACTTTATTCTTCTGCCTTCCTTTACCCATTAATGCTTAGCAAGTGTTTGGAGTCTGAATGGGTCAGTCTGGGTCCAGTGTGATCTGTGGATCTGAGCTGAGCTGAGATCTCCGGCTTTGTTCAGTGAATTGGGTTCTTTTAGCACCATCCCTAAAGTTTGTTTCCATGAGAAGATATGAGTACAGCCAGGAGGCTCCAAGTCCGGGCATTTGGAAAAGAAAACAAAAGCCAAGTCATATTTCAACCCACATCTTTGGACTTGCGATGTAGGCTCTATAAAAATATATATTGCTTGGGGCAGTAAAGGACAATGAGGTCTCAGAATGACTGCCAACATTTAGATAGAATTTAGAAAGAGGAAAACAAAAGGGGAAGTTATAAAAGGTGTGTGTTCCTGGGGCTTCTATCTGAGGAGTTGCTCCTGGCAGAAGCAGCTCTAGGTGAAAGAGTTGAGCAGAATCACAATGGGCCTCTTTATCCTCCAGGCTCACACTGCTCAACAGCTTAACTGTTATACTCCTGGTGTTTTTGAAAAACTCCAAGGGTGTTTCCTAATCCAGGGCTAGAGGCTCAGCCTGAAAGGGCCATTCCACGGAAGTTCTGCTAAACAGAACGTCTTTTGCTTAAGCTGTCATGAAGCTTTGCTTTGAGGGAGCAGCGCTATAGTGGTGTCTTTGTGAGATTCCTCTGCACCTTGCCTCAAAAGAATTCCAAGAACACTGGGGCCATGATCTTCAGTTTATGTCTACAGAAGTTACATAATATTTTCGTCACTTAATGCCAAGAGACAACTCGTTGGAAAAGATCCTGATGCTGGGGAGGATTGAGGGCAGGAGAAAAGGGGATGACAGAGGATGAGATGGTTGGATGGCGTCACTGACTCAATGGACATGTGTTTGAGCAAACTCCGGGAGATAGTGAAGGACAGGGAGGTCTGCAGTGTTGCAGTCCATGGGGTCACAGGGAATCAGACAAACTTAACAACTGAACTGAACAACAACAACAATCCACTTGTGTGTGGCTGGCACACACACATGTTTATCTAAACAGTTTCCCTCCCAGTGTGTGGATGTGTGTGTCTACATTGGAGGTCACTGAGGTCACTAATACTGATGTGCAGCACATGTGGGTGAACACCACAGACCCTCCAGAATAAGAGTGGCAGTGATTTTAAAGACTGCTTGGTGGCTGCTGGGGCTCTGCCAGCCCCAGCTGATGGACTGCTTGGACCTGCAGACCTAGGTTCAAGAGGCAAAGCTGCTGGGGCATTTGGGAAACCAGGAGACTTTCCAAGGGACAAAGAAACCATATGTTAAACCTTTTATTTTTCCTTAATGCATATGGAGACTCTTCTATGTCCTGAGACATGCAATCAAGAAAGATTAAAATTGAATAAATAAAAAATGACACTGTGCATGACAGTCTTAACGATAATCTCCTGAATTAAGATATTTTTGCCATTAATGTACATTGCAACGTTTCTATCACTCTCAGAAAGCAGTTGCCACTCTCATCTACTTTGACAGATTTGACATAGCCCCCATGGATGAGCAATTTCAGAGGAACCTTGAATCCTTCCATGAGCATCAAAAATGCCCTGTGTTTGCTCACCTTTCCTGGGTCCTGGCTCCTTTATCTGGCATATATGGGTCAGTCTGTCTCCTTTATACCTTGTCAGAGTTGTGTGAGGATAGAGGCTTTGAACTTCTGGGAGAGAAGCAGGGTTGTATGTGTCCTATGAAGAAACTGTTTCCTTTTCTGTGTAATGAGATGCAGAGAACTGAGAGTCTTCTCGATGTCAGCCAAATTTCTCTTTAAAACACAGTGCTGGATTCCCTCTGACTGCAGGGAAGTTGGCATTATCTGACAGAACTAAGCAAGATGATTTCCTTGTGCTGGAAGCGGAGGATCCAAAGAGAAGGGATGGGATGACTGTGGACAGGGGTGGGTGGGTGGGAGGCTCACCTCCTGTCAGGAACACTTTACCCTAGGGCATCCTGCCCCCAGCAGAACCCAAGCCTGGCAGCCCCTGCAGCTCTCTCTTTCCACCCTTCAGTCCTGCTTACTCCTGGCTCTCAGGGCATAGCTGGGAGTGAGGGCTGAAGGCTTGAATGGAAGAAATGAGGTTGAGGGATTTCAGGCAGGCACCCCAGGAGGATGGAGGTGAGGCTGTATTTCTTGTTTTTTTTTTTTTTTTTTTTAGATTCTTCTTATATCTTTTCTTTTTAATTATTTGTTTTTAATTGAAGGATAGTTACAATATTGTGTTGGTTTCAGCCATACATCAACATGGGTCAGCCATGGGTATGCATATGTCCCCTCCCTCTTAAACCTCCCTCCCATCTCCTACCCCATCCCACTCCCTAGGTTGTCACAGAGCCCCAGTTTGAGTTCCCTGAGTCATACAGCAAATTCCCACTGGCTATCTATCTATTTTACCTGCGTTAGTATATATGCTTCCATGCGCTCCCTCTGTTTCTCCCACCCTCTTCTTTTTACCACCCCCTACCATCCCCAGCCCTATGTCCATAAGTCTGTTCTCTATGCCTGCATCTCCATTGCTGCCCTGCACAGAAGTTCGTCAGTATTATCTTTCTAGATTCCATATATATGGGCTAATATATACTTGTTTTTCTTTCTCTGACTTACTTTACTAGGTATAGTAGACTCTGGGTTCATCCATCTCATAAGAACTGACTCAAATGCATTCCTTTTTATGACTAATATTCCATTATGTATAAATGTACCACTGCTTCTGTATCCATTTATCTTTCGATAGACATCTGTGTTACTTCCATGTCCTAGCTTTTGTAAATAGTGCTGCAATGAACATTGTGGTACATGTTTTGTTTTCAGCTATGGTTTTCTCTCACATCTTTCCCATGATGCAGCTGTAGGCCTGAAGATGGGTGGGATACAACCTTGGAGAAAGATGGAATTTAGCCAGAAGGACTCTAAACTTTGCACCCTGGATGCTCAATCTTTAATGCCCCTGTGATCTTCAAACTTTAATGGCCCTAAACAAATTAAAAAAAAAGTACCCCCCCTTTTCACATTTTAATTTACCATCTAAAATCTTCCACATGTTTATAATAAGTATGCCATTTCCACAACATTGTAAATATTGACATTAAAAACACATTACTCCTTTAATGCATCTAATGAACTTTAAATACCAGAGCAATTTGATCCATCATCTATTAAACACATGAACAAGTACTTAAACCCTCAGTTTTACATGGTTCCATTTTCTTCTTGAATTTATAGTTTCATTCCAGTTTCCCCACCAAATATCCTTATGGACTTTTTTTTATGCATGAAAGCCTTTCATTGGCCATTTTTTCATAATTTAGGGGACGAAAATACACATGCATGTGTGCATGCTCAGTCATGTCTGACTCTTTGTCACCCCATGGACTGTAGCCCACCAGGCTCCTCTGTCCATGGAATTTTCCAGACAAAAATATTGGAGTGGGTTGTCATGCCCTCCTCCAGGGGATCTTCCCCACTAGGGCTAGAATCTGTATCTGTCTCCTGCATTGACGGGTGAATACTATACCACTGAGCCACATGGGAAGGCCACAGAAATGTGTATGGAGACTTTAATTTTTAATGACCAATGGCCTTAAGTTTCTAGACATTAAGAGATTTGGATTGAGTTATCATTGTAATTATTAGTAATATACAGAAATAGGCAGTAAATCAAAATAATAACAGATAATATATCTATAAAAATTTTGGATGGCTATGAAAGATAAGGCACATAATATTTTTGGAAATCCATGTCATATTCTTCAATTAGCCTGCATTCATTAATCAATATTATTTAGTGCTAAAATAAGGAATAAGGTTGAGGTTCAAAATCAGTTCTATTACTGCTTTTTTATTTTTATAAATATAAGAAATAAGAAACACTATTCACAATAAGTCAATGGATGGAAAAGGAAAACGTTTTATTACTGCAACTCATATCTCGTTATTTGCCTAAAATCACATTTGGTCTCTTATCAAAATTTCTTTTTACTCTTCTCTCAGTTGATAATTCTTTTTTGTTTGTCCCCCTTCAGTGGTTTGAAAAGAATTAGAAACCACTGGACTTGCAAAAGAATTTATTTCCCAGTCACTAGAGGCATTCATTTTCAACACCTATACTAATATTTCTTAGAGTTTACTCATTTGTGGTCTGTAGGTTTTCTCTCCTGAGGTTTAGAATGAGTGAAACATTTGTCTTCCCCTTTGAGAGTGGCAGTGTGTGTGTGTGTGTGTGTGTGTGTGTGTGTGTGTGCATGAACAGTTGGGCAGGGAAACTGCTGTACCACAGGGGGTTCTCAGGGTTAGAAAACATCTGTAAGAGAGTTAAGGATCTGGAAAAACCTTCAAACCTATCCTTGCTAGGTTCCAGGGTTGCGTGTATTTCCTAAGTTATATGGACCCTAGGTTGAAATCAATTCAGTGGTCACTGAAGTCTCTCTCTGCCTGTTATATTGCATGAGAATTCTAGGCTATTATCCTATGGGAAGTCTAGGCTAGTACCCTTTAGAAGGAGTGAGAAGTATCCTGAGCTATGTGTAAAAAGTGCATTTCCTGTTTGCAATAATGAAAGAATGGCAGCAATCCCAGACCTATAAATAGTGTATTGATTAGGTAAACTGTGGTATAGTCATGCATATGGAGTCCAATCTAGCTAGAAAAGGGATGAGAGAACCCTAATGGGGGGAAAAGTAAAGTATATAACAGATGTGGTATGGTACTTCCATTTGTGAAAGTGAGGAAAATGAATACAATCCCTATTTGCTTATGTTAAAAACAATTGAAGAATAAACTAAAAACAAGCATGAAATGGTTGCCTTCAGGGGAAGTGGAGAGCAGGATGGAGAGAGTGAGCAGAGATGAAACTAGACTTAGGTTCATGTACCTTGACTGGGTTTGACTTTAAAATCATGTAATGATTTTTGCATTGTTACAAGATATTATGTTGAGTGGGAAAGAAAAAGGAAAGCAATTCTTAAAAATCAAAAGCAAAATGAAATGAATAAACCTTCACATTATGTTGGTGACTTGGCCACTCAGAGTTTCCTGTGGCTTTAAAACACAGCAATGTCTTAGGTATGTCCCTAGTATGTACATCCTAAAGATGAGAAGAACTAAAAAGACAGTTTTCAGGAATCATGTTGTTGGTAATGATCTTGAGCTGAATTTGAAATATATATATATATATATATATATATATATATATATATATAAAGAAAATAAGTAATATTTATTACTAACATAAGAATCAAGATTTTCAGCAAAAAAAATCCATCAGATATAAAACCAAGAAAATTAAGTAAAACTCTATAATCCTAAATTTGAGTTGGAAAAATCAATAGGAACTCATGATGAATTTTCTTTTCAAAGGAAAGCTTTTCCTAGTGTATACACTGGTCTATAGTGATGTAATGGAAACACTATAAAGACCAATAAATAAATACCGATCAACCCAACAGAGGTGAGCATTCCTGGCTTCCATCCCGTGGTCCCTAAATTCCATTGTCCACTGAAAGGACCAAAGGCTCCTTGAAAAAAATAACTGAGTTAGGGCCAGGACAGCAAGTGGACAAAATGAGCCTAGGATATATATATTTTTTCAATCTCAGAAGGCAAGGATGCTATCAAAGACCACTGGGGTTTGGTGAAAGATGCCAGCTTGAAAAGGCTGCTACTGGCCAAAGACTGAACAGGGAGCATCAAAAAGAGAAATTATAGTTGACAGAAACACTTCAAATGTGTAAACGCACATGCACAAATAATTAAGTATGCTTCTCAAAAACAAGCTAAAACGAAACAAGCCTCTCACTGGTCACCTTCAGAGGATGCTAGAAGGAACTCGGGCTTCCCTGGTGGCTCAGACAGTAAAGGATCTGCCTGCAACTTAGGAGATGTGGGTTCGATCCCTGGGTCAGGAAGATCCCCTGAAGAAGAGAATGGCTACCCACTCCAGTACTCTTGCCTGAAGAATCGCATGGACAGAGGAGCCTGGCGGGCTAGAGTCCACATGGTCGCAAAGATCCAGACACGACTGAGCGACTAGCACACACACACAGAGAAGGAGGAACTCATTATTCTGAAATCTGGTAGATAAAAGGAGTTTCTATATAAACTGTCACCAGTGTAACCAATAGTTGATGAAGGAAAGTCCTCATCCATGGAAGATTTCCAGCTGAAATATGCGGAGGGAATGTTAGAATTAGAATGTCACCCTTCGCAGCCACTAATGAAATAATGGATCTGGGCGATGATCATCAGTGGCCCCTGACATACTAAGATGAAAGGGAAATTTGTGGTGGAAGGTCAGGCTGACAAGCGTCTTGAATTCACAATAACAGAAGTGGTGGAAGAGTTATCTAGGATAGTGTAGTGTAATCCAAACATCTCCAAGGACTTATTTTTTTCTTGACTCATTCCTTGAAAATTTTGCCTTATTCCTGTTTATTTCCTGTTCAAAGGCTCAGCCTTCAGATTCTTAGTGTATCTCATTGAGAGCTTGGATCATTAACCAGAATTTCTCAGGCAGTTACCTTATCTTCATCTGTGAAATGGGGATCATAGGGAATTCTACCACATTGGATGAGGGAGAGGCTTAAATGCAGAGTGTGTATAACATCCAGTGGTATGTTACATCCAGTGTGTATCACATCCAGTGATATTCAGTGTGTATTAATTAGAATTATTCTTATTAAGATTATTATTTTATCCTATTGCTTGCCTGGCTAGGTTTCATCATGGGGATATTTGTGTATATATATATATATATATATTAACAGGGGAAGGATTTCACCAATAACTTTCCCAGAGTGGAACTCTCTAATATGAGAGAAAGATACAGGAATGCAGGTAGCTCTGAAGGAAAATCAGTATAGTCTAGGCAGACCTATGGGAAATATGGACAATCTAGGAAATCAGGCTTGTCCTGGTGCTCACCACACACACCCAGGGCACAGTCTCTGCATTTTATGTGCATACTCTTGTATTTCATGATGCTTGGTGGGTTTCTATATATTGAATATATCATCTCACTTTAGACACAGCTGTTGCTTAACTCCTATGTTGAAGATGAGGAAACTGCAATTCAAAGAGGTTAAGAGTTTATCAAAAGTCACATCAGAACCCAGGGTGTTTGAATTCCAATTTATTGCTTTTGTTGTTGTTATATCACAGTCCAATTGAAATATTTTAGCCCACTTCTGGAGGAATGCTGTATAAATTCCACCCATACTGGTGATGTCACTCAGTGAAAATCTTAATAAAATTCTTAGCAGTACCTCTGTGACTGATTAATACCTTTCTGATAATTTTTGGTCCAGAGACTTAAACTTCTCAAAATTTATACCAACACACTCAGATTTCTCTTTTTGTACATTTGGAAATTTCAGTTTGAAATGGTTCTTCTGGATTATGCATAAAATCATCAAATAAGGCAAACAGGCCACATCAATTTGGAAGAATCCAGAGAAATGATCCCATATTCCTAACCTCTTTTCATTTTCACTCAAGAAACCAGGTACAATAAACCATTCCACTAGCTTTCATCAAAAACCTAATTTTTCTCAAAAAATATTTTGATTTATAACATAAATTAGGTCCACTGGTTTTCCTTTAGTCATATGTTTACTTTTTTTCCTTTTATTGTTTTGAAATTTTCAAATGTGGTACATGATCATTAACAGACAGCATAGAAATACATAAGACAGAAAAAATAGAGCTTTGTCTTTGGTCAGTTCTCTCACTTTTCCTTTCTGGAGGAAATCGTTGGCTTAATGGCTATCTTTCTGGACCTTTTTCTATGCATTTACAGACTTATACGTTACTGCCTTTTAATATATTTTCTTATGCATACACATTTTACATAAATGAGAATGCTAATATATATTTACAGTGTTTTACATTTTCATTTAATATATCCTGGACATAATTCTACTACATTCCTTGTAAGTGCTGCATATACATTTAATGATGAACAAATTGCTGCCTTTACAATGAAATAAAATATCTTCAATGAAATATTTTTGCTTACATAAGCAAGTATGTTTCTAAGAGTCCTAGAAGTGAAATTCCTGGATTAAAAGGCACTTAACGTCTGTAGGGAGGACATATTCTGCCAAGCTGCCCTCAGAAAAGGCTGCCCAGTCTCAGCAATGAACAACGCTTTCCTCAGGCTTTTTATACGCTGGATAGATCCAGTCTCTTCATTTTCTCCACATGATAAAGAATGTGTCTCTTTATTGTTTTAACTCACATCTCTCCATGTGTTTGTGGCCATTTGTAGATCTGCTGTGAATCATCTGTTCTTCATTTCCCTGTTGGATTTCTTGTTTTTAACAAAAATTTAAAGAAAACACTTTATAATGTATGGATTTTAATTTCTTCTTACATATATGGCAGCTGTGCCATTTGTTTCTTAACTATGGTTATTTTGTATTTTGCCATGCACAAGTATTTAATTTTTACCAGGGGTATCTCTGAATTCTGTCCTTTATGGCTTCTTGAATATGTGTCTTATTTAGGAAGGCCTTTCTCTCCTGAGGTTATACAAATACTTTTCTAAGTTTTCTTCTAATATGATTATTGTTTTGTTTTTTATGTTTAGCTCTTTAATCCATCTGGAAATGATTTTTGTATATGGTGTGAGGTAGGTATCTAACTGTACTTTTTAAATGAATAGTTCATTGTCCCTACACTGATTACTAACCCATCATTTCATATATTAAATTCCAGTATTGATATGTGAGTCTGTTTCTGGACTCTACTTTGTTCCATTGATCAAAGAAATTTGTCTATTCCTATGCCAATAACCCAGTGTGTTCATTCCTGTAGTTTGATATTGTGTTTCTCTATCTGATCAAGCAAATATCCCTTGTTGTTCTATTTCAAGTATATCTTAGTTTTTTTAATCAAATGCTCCTCTCAATGAATTTTGCTATTATGTTGTCAGTTTCCATACATTATGCCATTGAGGGTTTTATTTAGATGGTGCTGAATTTTTAGATTAATTTTGGGATGAATGAAAAGTTTATAACATTGAGTCTTCTTATCCAAGGAAAAGACACATCTTTCCATGTCTTCAGATCTTCTTTTATGTTTTTTTAATAGTTTTATTTACATAGACCTTATAAATTTTCTGCTAAGATTTATACCAAGGAATTTTAAACATTTTTTGGTTGTTTTGGCAACATGGTAGTTCTTGTTGCTAGTATACAAACAAATTTAATTTTCATTGAATTTTGAAGTCGTTGCTACTAGTGTGTGAGAATAATTTGATTTTTGTAAATTCATTTTATGTCTGGGTAACTTACTAAATCATACAGTGGTTCTAATTGCTTCATGGCTAATTGTCTTGAACTGTCATATCATATGCAAACAATGGTAGTTTTGACTCTTCATTTTCAGTATTTTTATCTTGTTTTTATGTTTGCTTTATTGTATTGGCTAGGATCACTTACAGAGTTTTGCATCAAATCTGTAATAGAAGATACCTTCTATGCTTTCAATGTTTTATCAGTAAATATGATATTTAGTTTATTAAATAAAGGAAGTTTGCCTTCTATTACTAATGAAATAGAACCATTAGTCAGGAAATGATGTTGGTAATTTTTGGCATCTTTTGAAAGAATAGCTTTTCTTCTTTTATTTTTATTTTAGTTTACCTTGTGTTCTTTCTTTTTTTTCTTATTTTTTATTTATTTATTTATTTTCTTTTTTTTATTGTTTTTGCCATACAATGTCATGATATCACCATGGGTTTACATATGCTTCCCCTCCAGAACCCCCCTCCCTCCTCCCTCCCCCCAGGGAAATCTCGCTGCACCAGCCCCAAGCATCAATCCTGGGCTGGCGATTGATTATACATATGATAATTAGCTTGTTTCAATGTCCTTCTCCCATATCATCCCACCCTTACCCTCATCCCCAAGGTCCACGAGTCTATTCTATACATCTGCGTTCCTTTTGCTGTCTCACATGTTTGGTTCTCGTTACTGTCTTTCTAAATTCCATATATATGTGTTAATATACTGTATTGTTGGGTTTATTTTTGTTGTCTTTTTGATCTGTCATTTTGCAAAATAAGTGTTTTAATTTTCCTTTGTAATTATAGTTTTGTCAGTTTTCTTTTATTTATAATCTATTTTACTTTTTAATACATTTTTATTGTTGTTAATTTGAGTAAAAATGTTTGTGATTTTTAATATTGGCAAATTTTATCAGCTTCAGATATAACATAGATAATTTTGTCTTCATTTAATTCTTGACTTTCTGAAATATTTTTCATATGTATATTCAATTTTTTTATATATTCTATATTGATTATATAGCATATATACAATAAACTTTATACATGGATTATATTTTCAATATATAATACATATATTGAATATTATCTATTCAAGTTATATTATCTATTCAATTATATTTTGCCCTTTATTTTTATGTATCAATGTATTAAATATTATGAATATTTAATATTATGAATAATATAATATACTGAATATATATTCAGTATTTTTTTTACTATTTGTTGTTTTTAAATTATTTCAAAATTTTCAATATTTTCTGTTATTTCCTTTTAAACATGTCTTTTCTAGATAACATGCGTCTTGATTTTTTTACCATAAATTTCTTTTTATTTAAAAGGTAGTGTAGCCTATTAGTTCTCATTGTCTGTAGTGATGTAATTTAAAGTTGTTTTTCGTTTTGTGTTTGTTATTCACCATTATCTTTTTGTGGTCTTTTTGTATTGGTTAGAGATTTTTGATTCTATTTTCCTGAAACTGCTTTGGAAACCATATGTACTGTTTTTATTATTTCAGTAGCTACATTAAAATTTTAGCAAGCACATTTAAAGTTAAACTGTTACAACAATTGAAGACTATAAATTCCCTTGCATAGTCTCTATCGGGCTTTTAATTATTTCCCTACCTACTCTTCTATGCACTTATTTTTAATATTATCTAAAAGTTTTATTCCAGAATATTGTTAATAGTAGCAATGATATTACTATTGGCATTATTAGTGGTATTGTTTACTTTATATCTCTGTCTTACAGAAATTCTTTATTAGTAATTATATTAAATTTAACTAACATAGTACTGACCATTATTTAGATTTAAATTTTGTTTCTATGGCTTATTTGCTTTGCACTGTTTGTTATGTTTGAACTCATTGTATATTTTAGATTCTGTTTTCATTTTCCTGGAGTACATCCTCAATTAATTTTTCTGCTTTATTTTTCTGAAAGGCCATGAGTGGTAAACTCTCTGAGTCTTTACTTATCTGAAAGAAACATCTTCATTTGTCTTTACACTCGATGCAGAACTGTCTTGATTATAAAATCCCAGGTTGAAAACAACTTCTGCAAATCCATATTATCATTTACCTTCTAAAATACTTTGTGGATAATGCAAACATGATCTCTTTTTTTAGTAACAAGATTGCCCGTCTTCAGCAACTCATTCTTTCTTAAGTGTTTATGATTATAGTTCCTCCAACTGCCCCATCATAGAAATGAGAGCTTCAATCCATCATTCATCATAATAGTTCATTTATAGAGAGCTCTTTTTGATCAGTGGAAAACGGTTTTCTAACAAGTTTCATGTGTTAGCCAGAAGTTCCAATTTCTGCTGCTCTGTTTATGAATGATGCAGTTAGTTCGTGAGTTCTAAAACATGCTGTGAATTTTCTTCCACTTATGCTAATAATATTTCTAACCTGCTGGGCAGTGAGGATCTCCCTACTGTTTTTTCTCAGGGAAGTAAAGCCTGAATGTCAGTCATTTCCTCATACCCTGGACTGTCAGATCAGTAGATCCACAGCTGGCTAATCTCCTTGTTATTGTTGTTGTTTGGTCGCTAAGTTGTGTCTGCCTCTTTTGTGACCTCAGGGACTGTAGCCTGCCAGGCTCCTCTGTCCATAGGATTTCCCAGGTGAGAATACTAGAGTGGGTAGCCATTTCATTCTCCAGGGGATCTTCCCAACCCAAAGCTCAAAGCCATGTCTCCTGCACTGCAGGCAGATTCTTTACCACTGAGCCCCTGGGGAAGTCCAATATCCTCCTTGGGTTACTTTAAAAAATACTCTCCTTCCTGGCTTTTGTGATCTTGCTAAGAACAGTTGTTAATTTGCTTGTGGTCCACTTGATTTCTTATTAGGATGTGATCTTTCATGCTTTTGAACTTCCCTATCCCCATCTTTCCAAACCCTAAGATGCAGTGAGACATTCAAGATTGTCAGATAAACGCTAAAGCCATAGTTCTACAGACTAGGTGCGTGTCGACCACGTTGTGCTTTAACATCCTTGGCCAAGGAGTCTAACCTAATGTCTGCAAATCCTCTGAGACTTGTTAGCCTCGCTCAGTGATTCTTTGACTTCCTTCTGGACTCCTTCTCAAGGTTAGATCTGACTGTAGTACCAGATTCTGAAACCCTCTCTCCCACTTCAAATCATCTTGTAATCTTTCTTGACCTTCCATGCCAAGGAGCCTACCTTCCCTTAGGTGTGATCTCTAATTGCTACCCTAGCTGCCTCTAGCATCCTAGGGCTTGGAGGTCAGCATCTCCTCTGGCCCTTTGACACAAAAGTTGCATCCCATTTGGCTATCTTAGAATAAGATGCATCAAGAGGGCATTTGCATATGAAGAGGGCAGGCTGATGCAACTGATTCTGGTCACCGGATCACTCTGTGTGTGCTTCTGTCTCGGCCCCTTCTAGGTGGGAGGACATACCATGCTCCCCATTCGCTGGATGCCGCCTGAAAGCATCATGTACCGGAAATTCACTACGGAGAGTGACGTGTGGAGCTTTGGGGTGATTCTCTGGGAGATCTTCACCTATGGAAAGCAGCCATGGTTCCAGCTCTCAAACACAGAAGTACGGAAGGGGGCAAATGCCTGGAGGAGTGATGGGGTGGGCGGCGGTGGAGGAATAGTTAAGGAGTTTGAGATGGACATGTACACATTGCTATGTTTTAAATGGATAGCCAATAAGGACCTACTATACAGCACAGGGAATTCTGCTCAGTGCTATGGGGCAGCCTGGATGGGAGGGACGTTTGGGGGAGAGTGGACACATGTATATGTATGACTGAGTTGCTTTTCTGTTCACCTGAAACTGTCACAACATTGTTAATCGGCTATACCCCAATCTAAAACAAAAAGTTTTAAAAAAGGAAAGAAAGGGACAGGTGGGAAACTTGACTTGTGGGAGGCTGATAAGATATCTGAAGCCAGCGCCTAGACAAGAATGTGTAAAACAGTGGGTGGAGTTTGAAGTTAGCAGAGCAAATGTCGGCAGAAGCAGGAGGAGAGAGACCTTCTTGATAGGGGGGAAAAAAAGCATAGCTATAGGAAATGTGCTGTGATTGTCAAGAGAGCATGAAATCAGATGTCGAAATTGAGATGCAAGGCACAGTCCTGTTTGCTCTGCTACACTTAAAAATCACAACTGTTTCACTAAGACAGAAAGTGAAAACAAAAAACAACTATGAGGTTTTTCAACTGTGCCGTCTTGTGGAAACGCCTACTACTTAGTACACCAGATCATCTGGGTCCCCAGAGGCTTTAGGCAGGCCAGGCCCAGAGATGTGCTAGAAGGTGAATGGGGAAGTTAAATTTCACATGCTTGATAGAGCTGTGTGTGGACTTCCGGGAGTAAGATGAATCATAATAGTAAACGTAGTAATAAACACATTATGCATTTTTATACTTTTGATGTACAGTATTAATAAAAAGTGCTGGCCATCAAGTTGAATAACAGCTCACATTTAAAGCCAGGCATTTTCCGAAGCACATTAGCCTGTATTAACTCAGTATTTTTCACACAAACACTTGTTGAAATTCAAGACAAAGGAAGGGGGGCTGCTTGGGATTCTGGAGTGGATTGGCCTGACCTCAGAGGTGAAAGCTTCTGCTTGAAGAAGGCCTGGGCTGTGGTCCAGGGCAAGATGCTTCTCGGTGAGTTGTGTCGCTCCAGGGAACTCAGGCCAGTTTGTAGGCAGTGAAGGGCTGGGTCTCCCAACTGAGCAGAACTATAAAAGATTGCAGTTGGTGGTCTGTTTTCTGGGAAAACATGAACATGAGGACCTTTTGATATTAGAATCCTATCTGAATATTCCAGAAAGTGACCTTCTTTTTGGAAGCTATGTTCATCTTGGCTTTCCTGTACCCTGACCATTTAATTAAGTAAATATCAAAGGCTGAAAAGAAGGCATTTCTTTAAATTTATAATATGTTATCATTTGGAAATGGAATGGGTCCTGACAGCATTTCCCAAAGCAGGAAAACACGTTTTAACAATCTTTTCTAAAAAAATTAAAGTGTGTATATGAAAACTAATTTGTTATGGTGATTCATGGGCTTCCCTGATGGCTCAGATGGTAAAAAATCTGCCTGCAATTTAGGAGACCTGGGTTCAATCCCTGCGTCGGGAAAATCCCCTGGAGAAGGGCATGGCAACCCACTCTAGTATTCTTGCCTGGAGAATTCAATGGACAGAGGAGCCTGGTGGGCTAAGTCCATGGGACTGCAAAGAGTTGGACGTGACTGAGGGGCTAACACATACAGTCATGAAGCTATTGTTTTCCTGGGTAGGGGATGGTGTTAAACACACACATGCACAGACACACACACACAAATGCATATACACATATCCATGTGTACACATCCTGGCACATTTGCATGCACTCAGGCACACAAAGCATCTTGATCACAGCTGCCATGTAGTTTGGTGGCTCTAGTGGAAAGGGGACTCTGGGCTGAGGGCTCTACTGGTCTCAACAGACAGTCTGTCTTGGATACCTAACCTTCCTCAGCATCACAAACAAGATCACTTCTGACACTCTTTAGTCAGGTATTGGCCTTGAAGATGGACTTCCTACCCCCCTCCCCCCCTCCCACCAGTTACCTTGTCCACTCCACACACCCCAGCAATCAAGTCCTAGAAGTCACTAATCTTGAATTTCCCTATCCAATTGACAGTTTGGAGAGCCCTACATTGGAAGAGACGTCTCAGTGCTTTTAATATTAGAACTAGCAGCCACTCCTTCAGTTTCAACTAGACCTCTTTTCATGGAGGTGAAGGTAATAGAGGATGGAGACAAGGCTCAAATAAAAGCAAGGATCATGAGCAGCTGGGGACCTATCAGACTGGCCAAGAACAGAGGCTCATGGGCCTTTGTAGACTGGGAAGGCCAGGACCAAGAAAGTGCCAAGATAGGGATTCTTTGACAAGCTGCCCCAGAGTGACATGAGGCCACGCTGCAGACAAGGCGCTGTTGGGGGCAGCCTAGGGAGATAAAAGCTACACATACAGAGACTTCCCTGTTGGCCCAGTAGTTAAGGGTCCATCTACCAATTCATGGGGTGTGGGTTCGATCCCTGGTCAGGGAACTAGGTCCCACATGCCATGTAAAAAGTAAAAATAAATAAATAAATAAAAAAGACTACAGATAAAAGGGGAAATGTGAAGCTGGCCAAACAGTTTATTCAGATTTTCCCATTGTATCCTAAGGAAAAACCCAAACAAACTTTCTGGCCAATTCAATAATATTTTTCATGTTCTCTACTAGAAATGCATGCATGCTGTCACTGAGGTCGTGTCAGACTCTTTGCAACGCCAGGCTCCCCAGTCCATGGGATTCTCCAGGCAGGAATACTGGAGTGGGCTTCCATGTCCTTCTCTAGGGGATCTTCCTGACCCAGGGATCAAACCCAAGTCTCTAGCATTTCCTGGATTGGCATGCAGGTTCTTTACCATTGAACCACTGGGAAAGCACTTGCCTAGAGATGAATCTGTGTGTTTTTATCATCACAATTTATCTTCAAATGAGGAAACTGTAGTTGGAGTCAGTAAGCTGCCCAAGGTTCATAGTGAGAGTTAGGAAGAAGTTCAACTAACCTGAGAACTGGAAGATGGAACCTTGAAAATTCACAATGGCAGCAAAGAAGTCACTCTGAGGAACTGGAATCTAACCACAAATTATAGGCATGGTCCTGAGTTGCCAGCTGGGGATGATCCAGCTATATGTTTTCTGCTTTCTTCCTGCTCCTCCCTGTGGCCCCGCTTTGGTACACTGAGTCAGACAATCTTTTTTCCTCCTCATTTGGTCCTTAAAGGATTTGGTTAAGGGATGGTACCCGTCTTACAGGTAAGGATTCTGAGATCCTATGAGGCCAGTTGACTTTCTCTGGACACCCAGCTGGGCAGTGGTGAATCAGACAGTTGGTCCCAGTATTAAGGACTTTTAAAGAAACAGAGAAAGTAGAATTGACATATATGTTGTCATATCATGTGTAAAATAGATAGCTAGTGGGATGTTGCTATATAACACAGGGAGCCCAGCCTGGTGCTCTGTGATGACCTAGAGGGACAGGATGGGGGTGTTAGGAAAGAGACTTAAGAGGGAGAAAATACACACACACACACACACACACACACACACACACACACACACACCGGGTTCAGTCCCTAAGTTGGGACGATCCCCTAGAGAAGGGAATGACAACCCACTCCAGTATTCTTGCCTGGAAAATTTCATGGACAGGGGAACTTGGTGGACTGCAGTCCTTGTGTGTATGTATGTATATATATATATATATATATATATATATATATATATGACTGATTTGTGTTGTTTTATGGAAGAAACAAGCACAACATTGTAAAGCAATTATCCTCCAATTTAAAAAAGCAGAGATGGAGTGCAGAGGGCAGCAGGGGCCTGAACCAGCCAGTGCTGGGTTCTAGCACTTGGAACTCATGCTCAGGACAGACGAACAACTCTGATCTCCAGCCTGGTCTTCATTGAAGTGCATCACTGAAGTTGCAGCCTTCTGTTCAGCTTCAGCCGCTGGGCCACAGCTGAGCATTGGTGATAGCTTCCTTGTTCTCTCCTCTTTTCCAGGTCATCGAGTGCATCACCCAAGGCCGTGTTTTGGAGCGGCCCCGAGTCTGCCCTAAAGAGGTGTATGATGTCATGCTAGGGTGCTGGCAGAGGGAACCACAGCAGCGGTTGAACATCAAGGAGATCTACAAGATCCTCCACGCTTTGGGGAAAGCCACCCCCATCTACCTGGACATCCTTGGCTAGCAGTTGCCGGTCGTCACAAATCCATATTCTGTTGCCTCTTCTCCCCTGGCCTCACCCCATCCCTCTTTTCCACCTCACGGACTCTTTTCTTCCATCCTTGACTGAAGCAAACATCTTCATATAAACTCAAGTGCCTGCTACACATACAACACTGAAAAAGAAAGAGAAAAACCCTGTAAGGCAGTTTGGCATATATATATATATATATATTTATATATCTAACTATCTATCTATCTATATCTACAGAGAGATACCCTCTTCTCTAATGCACAGAGAAGCTACTGATACAGAAACTGCAAGACTGTAATGACAGCTCAGAAAATCTTATATATTATGAACGCAATTGGAAATTTGCGTAGGTGTAGGCTGTGGCCTGTATTTCTTCAGCTCCATCTTTTGGGAGCGGCAGGTCTTAAAGATGCAGAGAGACAATCTTTGTGTTGGGATGGGAGGAGCTGGGGAGGAGTGCTGATCACTTCTGCATAGGTGTGATCACCTGCATAGGTGTGTTAGCCTCAAGCTCTGCACAGGCACATGGGCAGACCACATTAACAGGGTCAGCAAGGAAAGAACATCAGACCAGGGGCCACTGGAGCACCTCACGCCTTCCCTGACCATCGCCTTCACCACCTTCCTCCTCTCCTCCACTTCCGGACAATTTTCTAACTTGTCCTTTCTAGAAAGTATAGTCCTCATGCTTTGGGGAGTCAACAATGGCGCCTACAGGTAAACACTGAACAAACAACAGCAAAACATGAAACCATGGCGAAAGTGGACTGCATCCATCTGGGTGTAAACCGCACCTTCCTTTCTAAATCTGAAAGAGACATATCATCTGTCTTCTGAACTTCAAGAACTGGACTTTCTGGATTTAAAGAGCCACAGAATTAAAAGCCGAAATCTGAACCCTGTCATGGCACTGCCTTCTGTCTTTCCATCAGGCAAAGACTCCTTGGCCTCACCTCCCACACTCAGGCTACTGGGGAGATAAGGGGGGCTTTGGACATCCCCGTGTTGTCTGTAAATGTGGATATAGCAGGGTTCCAACAGCGGGAGACTTCATGCCTTGCAGGTGTTTGAAGGTGTGCCCCTCTGGGTCCTCTGTGTTTCATCCTGTCTCCTTTAGATTCTAGCTCCCACTTCTTGGGAGCTCTGTTAAGCCCCAGGTAAACCCCGCTGCTGGGAAAGGGGGCCAGGTCCAGCCAGAGGCCCAGGCAGTGCTTGTTTCAGAGAGTCAGGCAATGGTGTGGGCAGGAGCCATCAGGGGAGAATCTATTTGGCACCTGCACCTGGCCCCTTGGCATTCCCCTCACGTTTCCAGCCCCTGGAAGGATTGATGCATCTGCCTTTGAGCTGCTGTGAAAATGCAGGGGCTGAGAAATCGCTTTTGTGGGCTGGGGGTGGGGGAGGGGCCGAGGCTGCTTTGGGAGGCGTCCAATGCCTGGCCACCGCTGCAGGCTGGGCATCTTAATGAGGATAGAGCCCTGACCAGGGAGAGAGAAAGAAGAAGCTGGCTGGGGCCAGCTGCCTCTGCCCTGGCACCAGGGGGATCACTGCCTTCTCAGTGGCTGCTGTCAAGGACTGTGATGGGGTGGGTCTCCAGGGCCCCCTGGCCCATGACCACAAGAGGCCCATGGAAACTGACAGCCTGGCCCCAGGGAGCCCTCCTGCAGGGGAGGAGAGGCTGTGCTTCTCCCAGGCCATGGCCTCTCCACCTCACCCCAGGTGCAGAGCTACCAAATGGACTGGCCTTTTGCCCAACTGGCATCTCTGGGTCCCCTGACCTGAGCCCCTCTCTGCCAGCTTAAGGGACCATCGGTAGCCTGGACGTTCGGGTCAGCTGCTAGACAGTCATCCTGCGTGGGGCTCAGGAGACTGAATTCGGTGTTTGTGGCTTTGCTTCTTTTTTTAAGACCCAGAGATATTTTTATTCGGATAGAAAAGAACAGTGCTCAGACGGTGGGGCACGGGGTGGGCTTCAGGGGATGGGCGAGGCAGCTGAGGGTGGCTGCGAGGGATGGGGAGGGAGTAAAAGTTGGGTGTGGGCTTTCTCACTGTGCTGTGCTCCCTGCCCTGAGGACTTTTGAGAAGAGCTCTTGGGATGGACCACCTCAAAGGAATCCTGTGCTGTCCTTGGGCAGTGACCCTTTGGGCCACTCCAGAGCTGCTGATGCTGGGTTGAACTCTGCAGTCTGGTTTGGTCCTAGCTAAATGAAAGACAGGTGTTCCAGGAGAGAACGATCGGGGGTCCTGGGAGGAGGCTTCTCTCAGCGAGAGATAGTCCCCAAAGTTCCTGTTGCTGCCACATCCCCAACCCCCTAACACATACACTGTGTGGCTTCCATCTTCCTGGCTGTGTGTTCCTAGAACCTAGGTTCCTAGAACCTCAGAGTCTCTGGTGGTCTCGAAGATGGGGAGGTGAGAAGGGATCAGTGGGCAACTGGGAATTTAGAATGCAGCAGTGTTTCAATACAGAGTGTTGAGTCCTTCTGGCCTGATGAAAGAAGGTGATTCCTTTGCTGACATGGAGGCTGTTGTTGTCAGATTTCCCTCGTCCTAGTCCCACGGGCCTCTGTGTTGGCCTAGGGGTTATGCCCTGGCATCCATTGTCAGCAGCTGCCTCCTGTGAGAGTCCGAGATGAAGGATGCAGAGGGGGAGGGCTTGCTTTCTCGCTGCCCTTGCTGTGTGCTCTGTGTAAAGTCTGCACGTTGACTTATTAGCCTCGGTGGGTAGCAAACATCAAGCATCTTTTGGGAGAGTAAAGGAGGCAGAGGATGGGGCTGCAGCAATGGAAAGGGTCCTCGGGGCTCTGGGGTGAGCCGAGTAGGTGTTTCCTTCTGTAGAGGGGCGGGACTGAGAAGGCGTCCCCAGGTCTCCATGTCTCCATCTGCAACAGGCAGGATATGCTTGCTCAACTCTGGCCCCTTCTTTGTTCCGAGATTCTTAGACTCAGCCCTGAATCTTTGTGTCCTTTTTCTTAGGACCACTCTGGAATGCCAGGGAGTGCCCTCTGTAGGCCTTGAGTGGGTGGGGGCAGTTGCCTCAGAGGGCTCATCCTTCTGAACATAGGTGGCTTCCAAGAAGACTCTCCTCTCCTCCTTGGCAGTCACAACGCTGCAGGGCTGAAGTGCCTGAGGTTACTTTAGGTCTCCTTCACCCTCCTAGCCTCCCTGCACACTCAAAAAGCCTTAGTGAAGGGTTATTTATTTGCTTATTTATTTCTAAAGAGCTTGAGGTGGTTAGATGGGTTTTGAAATGACACCCCATTAGGCAATATGGCCACCCCCATTTAGTTCAATTTCATGGCCCACTACTAAACTCCACAGTTTGCAAGTTCATGCTGGAGTGACTGGGAAGGGGTGTAGCATCATGCAAGCTCCTTTGTAGCTGCGGTGGACACGTGAGGTCCCCCAGGCTGGTCTCCCTGCCATGCCCTTCTCACCTGGTCCCCCCAGACTGAGTGTGAGTGACTTGCTGTTAGATGCCCACCTGGGAGTAGGGTGCCAAGGCCAGGGGTCTTTCTAGTTCTCCTTGACTTTGGTGGTGAACCCAAAGCTGTCCTCTAATTATATCCCTCACCTCTGAGTGGAACTTGAGGGTCACTAAGCCTCAAGTTAGTGCTTGAGTTACAAAAATCTTGATAGTTCCTCCACTCAGAAGATAGTGTGCAAATCATCCCTGGAAAGAGACCACCCATGGGAGACAAAAGATCCTTGGTCCTTCTGGGTTCAGGCTGACCATGACTCTCTTTCTCCTCTGATGCTTACTTTGCGGACTACACTAGTGCAACTATTTTTTGGTGCTAAAATACTACAGAAACCAATACCAACAGTAGGACAGCCAACCAGCCCATTTCTAGAGTTATATGAGACTCAACTCAGAAGCAAAAGCAGGTCAG
The DNA here is from genome assembly GCA_007570785.1 of Antilocapra americana. Lineage (NCBI taxonomy): Eukaryota > Metazoa > Chordata > Mammalia > Artiodactyla > Antilocapridae > Antilocapra > Antilocapra americana. The sequence goes on along the minus strand of ML663013.1, from coordinate 7,645,332 downwards.
TCTTGCCTGGAGAGCACAGGATACATGAGAAGTTAGATGGTGACATGGAGTGATGGAAAGACCTTTGAGATTCCTGGCTTTGCTCTAGTTTCTCAAGGGGTGTTGGCCAAGTCAACTAGTCTCACAGATTGCCCCATTTCTCATCTGAGGCATTTAGAAAGTTGGAATGGTTATCCTTAAGGTCTCTTTCAGTTAAAAAATGTTGTATTATGTTCACACTTTTTTTAGACTTGCTTGTTAGAAATAAGAAGGAAAATAAAAGATAGATAAGGAGGAGAAGGAGGGAGTGTTATCAGTGGTTAAGATATTGATTATAGGAGCCACATCAGACAGGCACAGTGATGGTTAGGTCTGAGGGTTGTTAGTGGAGGGAAGCCAGGCAGACAAGCCCAGGACCCAATTTTCATACTTTTAAGGAAGGCTGCCAGCTGGCCCATTGGCTGATCTCACCAACCTGTCCCCCTCAACTGGTCATGCTACTCCATTCAACACCAACATACCCAAAGTTGGCAGAAACTGTTCCAAGACTTGGAGACAGTGTGCCTGCTTACTTCTCATACAGGTTGCTGGCAATCTGAGTCAAAACTCAAGAGATCTTTACCTTCACCTCCTATTGCAAGGAGCTAGGGCACTGAAAAGACATCAGTGTTTTAAGTGGCAGACTATTCATCAAAGTTCTGCTCCATTCAGGTGTGATGCATGACTTCCTTGCCACAAGTTTCCAAACAAAACAACAACAGTGTTGTTTTCACTCAAGGTATGGTTATTACTATGGACAGTCTTGAGGTCTGGGGTCTTCCTTGTGCCTTGCTCAGGGTCTGGAGCAGAGAAACATCTATAGATGTTTGTCACATGAGCCCATGTGCTGCCAGTCTAAACAGCTGCCTTCAAATGCCCCTGGACTGTCTATTGTCAGCTTTGGCTAGGAGCCAGCCTGCTAGTGAGCCCATAGCAGTTGCCTTAGAGCAAAACCTGATTCTGTAACCAATAAGGTTTTTGTTTCTGGAGAACAAATATCTTCTTTGATACCAGTCTTTTTTTTCTTTTTGCTACAATGAATAGGTTTCAAAGAAAGATTCCAAGTTTTTGTACCATCATTAGCATATTAGTATAGGCTTTAGAACATGTTTGGGGATTGCTTAACATCACTGAGAATCATTTTAAGTCATCTTAAGGAGAGTAAGTGAGTGATAGTCACTCAGTCATGGCTGACTCTATGCAACCCCATGGACTGTAGCCTGCTAGGCTCCTCTGTCCATGGAATTCTTCAGGCAAGAATACTGGAGTGGGTTGCCATTTCCTTTTCTACCTACGGAGAGAATAGGCCTATATACCTTATATGCTTATATCCACATATTTCACTGGAAAGATGTCAGTGAAGGTCCCCTTGGAGTAAGGAAGTTGATACAATCAAGCTTCATCAATTTGACCCTTACACATCTCAGAAATGAGAAATCTAGAGATGGACTGGCCTAAGAGATGTTCAGAAAGGTCCTGATGGGAAATTTGTTCTCTTGTATAATTTGATCATTGGGGGCTCCTTGAAATAAATTCTGCTGGTGATGACATCCTGAGCACCTGAAAACCACGCTTCCAGGTTCACAGATCACACCAGAATTCATGGTTTCATGACATCCTGTCCTGTTTCTGGACTGGTATTGAATTCACCAGCACTGCAGGTGAAACCAATCTGTGGGAGGGACAGGATGGAGAGAATGTGAGATGCTGATCATTGATCGCACTTTCTGAAAGACGTTGCTGATTGTGGTGGATGTGGTGAATATCTGTTAATCCCTGCATAGGGTATGAGGACTTTTGCTGTGAGAATAATCAGTTTCACCCAAAGGATCTGGTATCCTGGCTTCTGACAGAGTCTCTGCCTCCCTGGTACATTCCTCCGAGTCAGAGTTCCCTGGACTGTCTAAACAAATCTTTTGCAAACAAGAGATCCTCCTACCCAAGTCTTGGTATGCCAGTGTAGACACTATTCTGTTTCACAAGGAGCTTCAAGGAAATTGGGGAACCTCTCACAAAGTACTTGAAATTCTTGGTCCAAATAAGAAAAATTCAGATTCCACTTCCTCCTTAAATTCCAAATTTAAAACAAGACCTGATCTGTTATTTGAAGTGGAGGGCTGTATCTTAAGCCAATGTGCCAGGCTGTCTCCCATTCTATAGAGACAAGAGAATGAGCTCTATTCACTTTTCCCAATCACCAAGGTAAGTGGTATTTTATGTGCAGTGCCATGGCCCAAGCTTGGAGCTTGCAAGAGATACTTATGCCCAACAAAGCTAGAAGTTTATAATAGAAGATGTATCAACATAGCACAGGTGAAGAAATCTTGTTGAAGTCTCCTTCTGAGAAATACCAGTCACTCAGATCTTGCTTTTCAGCTTTCCATCTCATGAGAGAAGATGATTTCTTCTCAGTTTAGATGATGACAATTCAGATTTCCTTCCTGAATATCTGAAGGTAGATTTAGCACCTGGATATCCACAGTCTACTCTGACACTTTTCTGGATGCAGCATCTCTAAAGCCCATGAGAAATATGAGTAGCTAAGCTAAATCTGGCAGCTATTCCTTTATTTAAGAAGTGTTCTTGGGCATCATAAAAACAAATTCTGTAATATGTTAACAGGTAGCACATACTCAAGTGAATAGCTTCCTGACATCTTTTGTTTTCTCTTGGAGAAGTGTTTATGTTCCATCTTAATTCTACAGCTTCCAGAAGTTAGCTGATTCCTCTCAGCTCACCTCTGGAATGAATAAATAAACCTGGTCCAAGTGATTTGATGCCTGCTTTCCACAGTAGAGAAGTAAATCTCAGTAAAGAAGAACCATTTTTTTTTACTTTTTCTTTTTTTTTTTTCTTCTGGCTCTTGTCCTCTTGCTTCCATAGGACTGACAATCCAGTTTCTCAAACTCCATGAAGGTCTTAATATAAGGTGAATCCCAGGACCACAAACAGTTTGGACTTCAAACAGTGAGAAAATTGGCGCTGAATGATTCGGCACACAAAGTAGAAAACTTTCATTTCCTGCAGGCAGGATGGAATTGACTGTTATATTAAGACTTCTGAAGGAGCCCTGCCCTGGAGTAATTTCAGCACGGTCAGACAATGTTGACATCTAGATTAACCTCTGCGCAGTGAAGTTTACTGCAGAGCTCATTGAGATGCATGTGGTGGATCTCTGCAAATCCCATCTAGAATAGTTAGTGCGCCACCCTCAACACCATGCTCCTCCATTCTCCACCTACTCTTCTCCCCATCTGTGGACTTTTTAATCTCCAGGAACCATGGCTGGGATCCGCTGGGATCCGATCCCAGGAGATGGAATTTTGCCCCTCTCTCTCTTTGGCGCGCGCTCTCTCTGTCCATGGTGCTGAATCAGGCTTTGTGCTTAGTTGGAGTGACGGTGGTTGTCACGTATTGGTTGTCCCCTGGCATGAAAGCCACTCTGCTAATGGCAAACAGTTTTGTGGCATATATTTACGCTGCACAAAGTGAAATGGTTTATAAGGAATTAGTATGTCCCACATCTGTAAGACTTGCTCTGAGCTCTCCAGTTCTCTAGCATTTCTAGGTTCAGACATAACAGGTCCTGACTACAGCTTGGTGGTCAGGTGAGAGTGATGGGCTCTGATGGACAAAGGTATTGCCCTATGTCTGGGTATGTGTTTCCTATGGTTCTAGCAAAAGAGGTAGCATAGCTCCTTTTTCTCCTGGTTGGGACAAAGGATGCAGCTGTCCAGTAAGATCTAGTTTGCCAACTCTCCCTTGGTGGGGTAGTGGGCTCCAGAGTGGCCCATATCCTTCCTAATTCATTATGGGGCACTGCAGGCAGAAGAAACCTCAAAGTGAAAGTCACAACTTCTCTACAACCGGGGCCCACTGATCACATCAAAAATCTTGAGAAACGTCCTTTAGCGTAAATTCATTGACTGCAAATTTCCAGGGTGTCTTACTGATTTCTATTTCTCCTTGAATTTGTTTTTCCCACATTGCCTCATATCTTTAATATGAGTAGCAGGAATCTTTTTGTATTCTCTTAGATATTTCTTTAGGAGAAATGAAAGTTTCCAGTCAAGGACATTGTGTTTATTGACTGGAGAAATATTTTTCTGGGCCAAGTAATGTCACAGCCATAAAGAGCCAAACCTGATGACTTTATTTAAAAGCAATTATCAATGTTTTATTTTGTTCTGGGTGCTCAAGCTCATATAGGGCAAACTGCATTCATCTTTCTATTCTATTTTCTGTTTCCTATTTTACTTACACTTGTTCACATGCACACACACACACACACAAAAATCCCTTTACACTCCTATTGGTCCTAAAAGGTCCAACAAGAAGTGTGCCCCATTTGTCTTTCTCCCAACAATATCCATGCACATGTATGGGCAAATAAGTGTGCACCAAGCCTGAAGTTTCTTAAACTTATTATATCTCACCTTTTATTTTATTATCAATACACAGTCTTCAGCTTTCTGACTTTTTGTGCTATGGATCATCATGAAATTAAGGCCTTTTCAAGGAAGACTATATCTTGAGTTTTCAGAACCTTCATATTTAAAGGTTGGATTCATTTTCTCAGAGAAACATAAAACCAAACTGAACCTTGATGCAGATTTTATTCAGTTTTTTGGGATGGAGGAGAAGCACTGAGTTGGAGCCTGAATAGTACATATTGTATTAAGTATAAATATAAATGTAAGTTAGTTCATGCAGATTAATGAACCTATCTTTGGACTGAAACTATGAGATATCAAACATTCAAATGTAATGGGAGCATGAAGGGAAAGTGGTAGGCTTTCCTGGAAAATTTCAATGTTCCAGGGAACAAGGACAGTGCACTGGGCTGGAAGTCAGCTGGGTATAGTTTGGCTGGGTGACTGTTCCCTAGTTACTTCAATTCTCTGGGCTGATGTGTAAGTGACCTTAGTCTACAGTGGGCAGCGGGTAGACCTGGGCCTCTTCTTGAATGGCAGTGATAATATAAGTCACTCTGCAGCTTGTCTGTTGCTCAGATCAGTTTTGACTAAAAGATATCTTCTCCAGGTCTCCCCTAGAACAAGACTGCAAATGTCCCTGTTCTGAAGATTCAGCCTCACTTTAGTCTTGTGTTCAGTTCATCGCTTGCAGCCCTTCTTGGTATATGCTTGAAAGTTCACACTCTCGCCACCCACCACTACTCCCATCTCATCCCTCTATCTCTGCCAAGTCAGGAAAAGCCCCACCAGCCCATCTCCTTCTTTCCTAGTTTCGGCATCAACCGCACTTGTGATTTAGCCAAGGTTTCTGGGAAAGAAACCAGTGTGTCTTCAGCCATCAGCCTCTTTCCAACTCATTTGAGCAAATGATTAGCTCCTCATTATCACTTCATCAGTCCCTTTTACACAAGAAATGTTGGGACAACAAACCACTGATAACGCCCTGTACTATCTTTTTGAGGATTATTTGTTTCTTCTCTCTTGATTTAGAAAGTTTTGCCTTGCCACAAACAGCTTTTCCTTCGAATTTCTTTGGTCGTTTTTCTGGCTTTTAAATAGACTGATAAATGGTAAACCATGGTTTCCTTCCTTTTTTTTTTTTTCTGCTTAGGCTCCTATCAGCATGGGTGTACTATATCCCTACAGAATAAGAACATCACATGTCAGCAAGATGTTTATTTATTTAGTGCAAAGGCTACAATATGGAAACACAGATTTGCAGCAGCATCCAAATCTTGAAGGGGATAAAAGAGTCTTTTTCAATCAAATGAGATCTTTACTGTAATGGCACCAGAAAGGCTTATACCTTAAGAACTGAATTGAACCTGATAACATGTTCTCTTTTTAAGCAACAATGAGGTGGAAGAAATTACCCCAGGACCTATGAGACTAGATCCTCCACTCCACAATCATGCTGTATCAGTAAATATTTCAACTCTCTCAAATGGCTCTGAGAACCAACAGTGACCTAAGATCAACTATCCATATTAACTATTAAAAAAAAATTCATCACATTTAAACACATTCCTATCTGCTTAATATAGTTTTTCCCCTGGTACTTCTGGGGATAGTTTAATATTGTTTTTTTTTCTTGATCCCTGTTAATATTTTCAATTAGATTTCTAAATTCTTTTATGTTTATTTCTTTAGGAAAAATATGGAGTCAATTTAAAATTCCGTGTATGATAACTAAACATACTGAAAGCAGGGTAGGGTGAGGGGGCAACCATAGGACTAGGGAGGAGGCAGAGGATGTCAAAGTTCCTATTTTTGCTGAGTGATCTTGGAAAAATCATTAGCCCTTCTGTGCCTCTGGTTCTTCATCTACAAAAGAAATCTGCTAATAGCCCCCTGTCCACACCAAATGAGATCATAGCTGGCCAAGCACCCTGTGGGCTTCACAGGGCACCTCAAGTAGTGGAGCCCACCCTCTGGGCAGTGAGTGTTGCCAAGAGCCTTCTTGGGTGTTGAGGCTGTGAGTTTCTTTGGAGATGTGCTGTGTTTTGAAGAGAGTCTTAAATCCCTCCTGTGATTTGGTTTCTAGAGTTTTGTCATAGGTATTTTCCTCTTGGAATCATCAGCTTGGAAGGCCAGATACTACCTTTCCAAAAATACAAGCAGAAAAAGGATGCTTTACTAATTTGGCTTTGCCACTAAAAAGTTTTGATGGTAGACCTTGCTTTCAGATCTGGAGTCCTGAATGTTTTGTAGAAAAATGGCATTTCCTGCTGTGTTTAACTCTGTATTATCTGTTGTTACTTTTGTGAGGTTCTGTAGATTTCAATGTAATTTTTTTTGAAGTAGGACTCTATTACATTTCCCTGATAAATTGGGTAGTGAAGCTGATCTTGAAGAACAGCACCCAAAGTGATGATAATCCTGAAACAGTATTGTGTTCATTCTGAGGCCAGCATTTTGTGTTTAGGGAAATAACCTTAAGATGGAAAAAAAAATTGCTGGAGTGAAGACCACATGCCAGACCACATTTCTAACAGCCTTGAGTACTCCCAAATAGGTGTGATTGGGATTCCCACTGAGAAAGACATCTGATTGGAAATGAAACCCCTGACAATACATCCTGAAGCCAGAAAACCAAGGTTACAACAGTGATGTCATTTACAGCCCCTTAAGAAAAAGCTCCCAGGTGTTTATAACACCAACCACTATTTGTAAGGGTGATTACTTGGTATGTTAAATCTTTCAAATGTAATTTCCTTTAGATCTCCAAGTTATGATTAGGTGCAATACAACTGACTAAATGCTATGCCTGCCTCTTCTTCTTTTCAAAGAATTTCTCACTCCAGGGAGAAGTCACAATAACACTGAGGACCTAAAATTCTAAGAAATTCACAAGTATTTTGCTCAAGTTCAGACCATTTCAGCTTCCCTCTTCTCTTTCTACCTGAGGGTCAATTTTTGCCTGTCTTAGATAGGAAAGCAGCACCTTTGTTCTGGACCTCTGTCCCTGTGACTTTTTCCCTGAAGCTGTACAACAGACAGAAAGCATTTCAGCTTACTTTGAAATGAGAGTCCAATTGGGTTATGATTAGGATTTTAAATTATGATGTGAAATTGGAGAAGGCAAGCTGATTCAGGGTGATGTTCCATAATTCATTCTGCTAATCCCATGGAGTTGACCTTCTTCACAGCCTGCCTTGAACAAGCCATTTTCCTGTGTAACTTCCTAGTGACAAGGTTTGATTACTTAAGAATTTCAGAGATAACATTTGAGAAGTAACTCACTGGGTATGGAAAATTTGATTTAATATGTTAACAGGAACAACAAGAACTTATTTTAATGTTTTTTTTCTTTCCTCTCTCTGAGAATTTAGTCTTTCTTGAGACCATTGGGCTATTTCTTTTTCAAGGCTGGAAAAAATTGATTATAATTCATGTTATAGCAAAGGCTCCCCCAAGCCCATTGCAGTTGGAGGCAACCCCAAATGACCCATGTTAATCTTGTTAATCTTTTATTACCCAACAGAATCAAGGACACTACTTGGTTATATGTGTGGGCCATGATGGGTGAGCTCAAGGGTATTGTCTAAGTAAAATGAAAAGAAGGCAAGTTGGGACAAGAAAATTCTCAGTTTGAATTGGAGAGAAAGCATCAGTCTTGTTCTCTCTAGCAAAGACCTGAGTACTGTGAAGGGAATAGTCATGTTCTTTCTCAACTAGGTTTTACTTT
>ML663013.1:7585478-7637141 GCA_007570785.1 Antilocapra americana | reverse complement strand
TGTGTGTGTGTGTGTGTGTGTGTGTGTGTGTGTGTGTGTGTGTGTGTGTGTGTGTGTTGAGTGGCAGGGGAGCTGGGAACATTAGGAAGTAGTTGTTTATGAGTTTAGATTTCCTCTTGAGCATAGTGAAAGCTCTGCTCAGTTTCTCAGAATGTTACAGTTAAATTAAGGGTGGAGAGGAATTCAGAGGCCTATGTTTTAGAATATGACAAAGTTTTTTTTTCAGAAGCATTTAGTCCTTTGCAAGCCACATATATCCTATGTCTAAAGATATCAGGCAGAGAAATCAGTCAGTAGGCAGTTTCTGCAGACCCCAATGCTTCATCCAATAGATAGGTTCCTTTTCTAAGAATTAAGTATCTTTGACTCACCTGAGAAAATATACCAATAGGGCCTGAATGGGGAGTGGTTTGGGGTGAGCTACCCTATCAGTATTAGGAGGTATTATGACAGTGTGTTAACTCTGTCCCACAGGAAAACTAAGGCTGTTTTCATTTGGAATGGCATAAGAAAAAAGGCTTTTAAAACACATTTTGAGGACTGTCACCCCAAATCAGCCTCTGTTGTGAGAGTTTTCAGTTTCTTAGGCAGAATTTCTCTCTTCTCCCATAGGCAGTAATTTGGAGCTCTCTGTTTTCAGCACCAGGGACAGCAAACACTTCCCTCAGCTGAACCACTGGCTGCTGTTGTGACTTACCTGCCAGTCAAAGAAGGGTGGGGTTTTTCTCTTAATTCCATCCTTGGGGACTTCAAGCTGGAAAACTTTATTCTTAAGATCAGGGGCTCACATCTTTTTATTTATTTCCAAGCCTTTTTCCGTCACATTCTCAATCTGCTAACAAGTAATAAGTGTTGGACTAACACTCTCAAATCTATTGGCTCAAAGAAGTGAAAAGAAAGACACTTAGGCATCGGTGGACCACAAATTTTGGCATGATGACCCACTGCAAAAAGTCTTCGCAAGGTGCCAATGACTTGTAAATCCCCAGATGGAGGATTGCTCATTGGTAATCACTTAGAAAAAACTTTCTGCCCTTTTCTCCACAAAGTGCAAGTCTATGTTTTACTCCATGTATATGTGGAGGCAATATGTCACAAGAGTTGAGCAGAAGTTATGAGCTTTGGAGACAGAAAAGGGCCCAGTGATGCTGTTGTTAAGCATTTTGAACACTCAAGGTGGGGCATGGCTTTGAATGCCAGGAGCCACCTTTCAATCCTGAATGCTGTTCAGCAGCTAACTTTGCCTTAAACAATCATAGTAAAAATGCAAATGGCTCCTTAAGCCTTCTGTCAGGTTAGATTGAAGACTTGCCCTGAGAAGATGCATAGCAGAAGCACATTTTGTCACCTTGCTTTGTGGTGGGACAGTTGTCATATAGCACAATCATACATAGCTGCCATCTTAGAGGCAACATTGCATTCTCTTAACCAATTGTCAGCATTCTCCACACATGTTAGGATGGACACTCCATTGGGAAGACAAGAGAGTCACTGAGAATTTCACTTTAAATACTGTCTTCTATTTTTCACAGAGGTTAGATATATTCCAATTCAGTTGCTTCTGAACCATCCCATCCAAGTCTTTGAATACTCCATTATACCCTCGCCTTCACATTCTCCTCCTCTCTTCAGTGTTGCTTAGCATAATCCATAATATTTATTGTTGCAAGACCACAAGGGGTCCTTTTTAAGAATAAATGAGATAGTATAACTAGATCAGAACCAGATCTCAAAGGAGCTAGGTCAATGGAGTTGATTTTGAACCTTTGAATGAGTCTGAGGAAAACCCTTCCTTTCTCTATATTCCTTGTCTTCTTGAAGGCATCCCATTCCAGTTCTTACCATGTAAAAAAGATCATGGAAAGAATTTTTCTAGATTATTTATGTGAGGAGGGTGGGAGAGCTGGGTCAAAAATCCTTTGTTGGAGTCCTTTAGAATAGAAGAGCTTTATTTTACAATTGAAATAAAGGGACAACCCTGTTTAGAAAGAATATGCACATGAATGACCAACAGCCACCACAGAGTTTAATAAGACCAATTCCTTTTTCTCAGAACAGAGAGGAAGGATTTGTAGGTGGACTAGTAGGAAACAAATGATCCATTGGTCAGTGGGGCAAATGATCTGAGACAGAGATACAGAAGCAATGGAGATGATGCCCAGGGAGACTCAGGAGAGAATGGGCCAGAGAATAAAATCCTACAAAGATTCTCATTACTTTTTCTGCAAAATTCCTAAAGTTTCCAAGGGCACGTCTAGCCCTCTGCCTCCCTAGAGGCAAGCTCAGTGTTTCTACTGAGTTATTAAGGCATATGCCCTACAAACACCAAAGTCTTGTATTTTCCACTCCCAGCAATACTGGCTGTCCAGAGTGGGATTTGTCCCCCTTCCCTATGTCAAAGGGACTTGTTTTCAGGAGAAGTGTCCTTTAAATATCCAGCGAAAACTGGAGGTAATTTTTTGCATGAATGGCTTTTTACAGCTAGGTCTAAAGCAGAACAAAACTTGTATTAAACTAAGTGCTACTTTACATATCTTATTTCAAGAGAAATGAAGGATTTATTGCTGTGTAAATGATGTACACTGATTTGTTTCCTAATGGACATTACATGTCCCTTTATCTTTAGGCTGATGTTGGGCAGCAAACTTTCAATATCTGGAAAATCAGCTGGTACCTACTTCAGTGCACTTGTTGGAAATTACCTTCTCAGAGAGGAATTTTGCAAATGAAGTTAAGGTGCTCATGTAACTGATTTCCACCCCCTCCCTAAGCTTTCTGTACTAAATATATGTAAAGTGATTATATCTTGTCTTAGCCCATGTGTATGTGTGTGTGTGTTTCCCAATGTTTGTGTAAATATATTAGCCATCTGAAGGGTTCCTTAGAACATGGCAACAGCTGAGCAATGGTGTCTATGGCATGTGGATATACGATCCATGTACACACTTGTTCTGAGGCCAAGCTAACCTTACAGAGTTAGGAAAAGAAGCAATGTAGTGTGGCTTGGGAAAAGTTTAACGAGGGATCCAATATTGCCAAGCCTCTGCTCATTGGTGGAGACCTTGGCAAGAGCCGAGTTGAGGTGTGCTCAACTGGATTTGACATCATTTATTTTAATCTCAATTGATTGTTCCTCAGGTCTGTTGTATGACTTAGAAATATTCCTCCATGATTCTTGTTTCTTTTTTTTCTCCAGACCGCTGGAAACTGCCTGTCATTCTTGCTTCCCATTATTCAAATACCGAAGTTGTTGACTTAAAAATGGGTGCCTAAGGTTTTAGTAAAACGGTTTTCCTAATAAGTAGTGCCACTTCCTTGAGGTACTATTTCTCCCATTCTTTTCCTTTCTAGCAAATGCATCCCTTAGCTAATCTAAGTTTATTTGCAGCCAGGCAAGTCTTAGAGAATCGGTTTGGTTAAAGCAATGATCGTTATTTGCGTTTGGAGAAGAGGCTCATGATCTGAGTAAAATTCTTATGTAAAGGTGTGTTTTATGTACTCCCCCCCAACAAAAACAGATTCTAATTTGGTGAGATGGCTCCAGGGTAAGGGAGATGTGTTCTCAGTTAATATTAAAAGATGCATTGAAAAGGCAAGTGCCCTCCATTTCTCTCTTCCCCAGACCACCCTTCCTTCCTCCCAAGCCTCTAAAGAAAACAGAAAATTATTTTTTTAAATTGTATTAATAATTTATGTTTAATACAAAAGGATGATTTAATGGTATCACCAAAGGTCATTCCTGCCACTGTGCATGTCCTTCACTCTCGGCCCCGAATCCATCACCCCATTCTTCACCCTCATGCTTCCATCCCAAGGCAAACGTGTCTTCATTGGAATATATCCGTGCTGAAGTTCAGCGTGGGGGCAGAGACTTAACACCATGACGCTAATGAAACCAACCATTCTTCACCTTCAAATGGTTAATTACTACAAGAAGGCAAACTCTTTTCTTGGATTTTGCTTAAAAACATTTTATACATATATATGTATATATGTGTGTGTATGTATGGACATATGTATGTATATGCACATGTACATGTATATATGTATATATCCATCTCCAATATAAATATATCATATGTGAGAGTTGTAAATACTCCTTGGTCATACATCTGTCTTCCTCATGGTATCATATCCTCAGTGTTATGTTAACAACTCCATTTACTGATTGATGAAATCGTGTGTAGATCTGTATTCTCCTGACATAGTTTATGTAGGGTCTCTTCTCAAATAAAGTATAAAACACTATCAATGCCCTTGTTTTATTTGGATTTATTATTTAGTAGGGAAGTGTGTTGAATTTCAAGATAGGTTGAAATCTGGGAAAGTCCAACTGTGTGCAAAGATTGTGGGATTCAGGACCATCTTGAGAGCTGGGACCCTGATTTGCTGAAGCTGAGATCACTTGCATGATGCTTCAGTTTAGTTCAGTCTCTCAGTCATGTCTGACTCTTTGTGACCCCACTTCAGGTAATCCTTAAACTGGATATTGGGTTGAGATGAATGTTTCAGCAAGAACATATACATATTTATAATTTGAGTCAAGGCCCAAGGAAAGGATTGACTATCTCTAGGTCTATGTAATGATGTCTTGTCATTCCACAGACATCAGCTTCCTAGTTACAATAATTTCAGTTTCTAACATGAGAAAATGTATTCCTTTAATTTTGTTTTTCACACCAAAGAGTTTAGGATTCTTTGGCATAATTACATTAAAGCTCCTTCCCCCTATTTCCACCTTTCCCCGCCTCCCTCTCTCTCTATTTGCTTTTCAATTTCCCTTCCTTTCTCTACACTTTTCTTTACAGCATATATTATGTGCTTCCTTTAATGAAGAAGACTTATTTCCATTTATTTATTTCTAAAGCATTTCTGGATTATGGAGGATAGACAGGGAGGCTGTGATGTCGTTCATGAGCGTTCTCCAGAGGTGCAGAAGGCAGAATCTCCCAGCTTCCATCACTATTGACGTTTTGGACCAGATATTTCTTGGTTGTAGGGGTTGTAATGTGCACTGGCTGTTGTTTACCAGCATTTTCATTAGAGCGGTGGTGCTGCTCTCTGTCTACCTCCCAAGTGTGTCCACCAGAAATGTCTCCAAACATAGTCAAATATCCGGTGGGGAGGTGGGGGGAACAAAATTGCCCTGGTTGAGAACCATGGGTATGAGGGTTTGGCTGTTACCCTGAAGTATCATACAGTATTCAAAGAGGAGTTTCATTCAGGAAAATCAAGAGCCCCAGGTCATATCCTTACTAGACCAGCTTGTGTGTGCGTCTATGTGTGTGTGTGTGCTCAGTTGCTCAGTCACATCCAGCTCTTTATGACCCCATGGACTGTAGCCTGCTGGGCTCCTCTGTCCATGGGATTCTCTAAGCAAGAATATTGAGGTGGGTTGTCATTTCCTACTCCAGGGGACCTTCCTGACCCAGGGATCAAACCAGTGTCTCCTGCATTGGCATGTGAATTCTTTACCACTGAGTCACCAGGAAAGCCCATATGATTAACTTGTTTCCTTTCTCCAAGCCTGCTGCTTAGATCAAGTTACACCACTATATTTGAGGTTCGGATAACCCAAAAGTATCTTTCTCATCTCCATATATCAAACACATCGTTACCCCTAGAATATATACTCATACTACTTTTAAAAATGTATAATTTGTATAGCTCTGAGTGGGAAGAAACCCAAATAATCTTTTTGAAAGTTTTATCCCTACGAAGAAAGTTAGTATACCTAAAGGATGGAAGACTTTTCTTCTTCTGTCATCTCTTGCAGAAGAGCTGACTCATTTGAATAGACCCTGATGCTGAGAATGATTGAGGGCAGGAGGAGAAGGGGATGACAAAGGATGAGATGGTTGGATGGCATCACCAATTCAATGGACATGAGTTTGGGTGGACTCCAGGAGTTGGTGATGGACAGGGAGGCCTGGCATGCTGCAGTCCATGGGGTCGCAAAGATTAGGATACGACTGAGTGACTGAACTGAACTGAATAAATGATATTTTTTACCTGGCTCTTGTCACATGGTGACATAAAATTACAAGTTCATGGAAATTTTCTATTGGTCCAGTGGTTAAAGCTTTGAGCTTGCACTGTCGGGGGCATGGGTTTGCTCCCTGATTCGGGAACTAAGATCCTGTATGCCGTGTGGTATGGCCAAAAGCTTAAAAAATAAAACAGAATATATAAAACATTATTATAGTTGAAAAAATTACAAGTTCATAATTAGGACTTTTGTAGGCAAGGGACAAAAGTCCTCAGTGTATCAACTCCTTTTGATGAGTAAGAGGAGCTTATACTAAGTCCTTCCAGGAAAGGGCTATTAAACAGTGATAAGCATATAGCAGTAGGAGTGTTATATATATAACAGGAATTATATATATAATAGGAATGTGTTATATATACATACATATATATGTGAAAATGCAAATGAAAACTACAATGAGGTCATAATTGCTATCTTTCCTATATATATTTAGTAGTATATTTCCTATATACATATAGTAGTAGGAGTAGTATATTCACTCAGTTGTGTCCGACTCTTTGTGACCCCATGGACTAGCGCCTGCCAGCCTCTTCTGTCCATGGGATTCTCCAGGTAAGAATATTGGAGTGGGTAGCCATTCCCTTCTCCAGAGGATCTTCCTGACCCAGGGATTGAACCTGGGTCTCTTGCATTGCAGGCAGATTCTTTACCATCCAAGCCACCAGGGAAGCCTGATACGTATTACTATATACTTGATGTTGGTTACGTTGAACTGGATTTCTCATTCTCCAAGGCTCAGACTACTGGTGTTGAATTCAAACAACTACCACTATGTCTCATGAAGCTCACATGTGAAAATACTCAGGATCCAGAATTTGGAACTATCCAACAACATGGAAGCTATGAGTAAATCTCTCTCCTCCCCAGCACGTGGCTGGCTGCCTTTGTATCAGTGTCTCCCTGGGCCTCCTGAAGGCAAAAGTGATGTTTCTCACAGTAAGATTTTTAAATTCCCCCAGAAGCCCAGGTCTGGTGGTCTCTCATTGTCTAGTCTAGTGATAGCAAATGATGGAAGTGCGGTGAGAGACAGCAGATTCCATCCCTCGTACTTGAACTCAACGTCATCCTTCTGCCGGGGACGCCTTCCTACTCCACAGGAAGGCAGGGAGGCCCTGGAATCTTGCACCTGAGCTTCAGAACATCCTCACACCCTCATGACAAATTATTTTACTTTTATTTTGGAGTTACAATTTAAGGACTGAATAAGGTTACAGACTTCTAGGTCTGGAAGGTCCTTGATTAATAATCTCATTCGCCTACTTGCCTGCAGCCAGCATTCTCAGATAAGCAAAAACTGGGTCAATCTCCCTATTGATAGCATCTTCCAATGCCTGAGGGCATGGCTAATACTGTTGTCTTATAAAGATAACATGCTTCTGAAAAAATCGTTACCCCAGTGGGGCAAAGAAGCAATCCTTTAACAGGGAAACTTCAGAAATAGCAGCTGGCCATCCTTGAAACTGAACCTGGAGGCTGCCTATCATCACAATGATTGTAAACATGCCAGAAAGGTAGGCATGAGACACTAGGTAGAGATACAGATTTAATAAGTCTGATGTCCTAGGGGAGGCAGTAATATTTTGCCATCCATTGTGGACATGTACAGTAGGGAACTCCCAGGAATTCTATCTGAGCTGCTCAGAATCCAGTCCTCTACTGTTTCAGGGCATTGAGGGGCACCTTACCCTTAGCCATGCCCCATTCCCTGATCCTGCTGGGATGCTCAGGGTTACTTAGCTATTAACTAGGGAAATGTTCTATTTTAGCCTCTCTTTCCCTCCCATTACCAAGGTTTGCAGTGTTCTCAATTATTCAAATCACCAATGGAGGGCTCAGCAGAGGGTCTAATTACTGCTCTGCTTGCTACTTGCTGATGAGCTGAAAGGGCCGGGGAATGACTTAAAAGCAGTTAAGTAGGGAAGGGCAGCTTCTGTGGAAGGTTCTCTGGGAGCCTGGGTCTTATTAGGGATATCTGAATGGAACAGCATAGGAGAGTCCATGAACAAGGCCATCTCCTGACTACAGATCATGGTCAGGGACACAGGCCTTAGAGGGAAGCACAGTACTTGGATGAAATCAGCCAATGTCTATGAGTGTGTTAGTTCTTTATTCTCAGACTTTTAGAAGAATATTTATTTATGTATCCATTTATTTTTTATTATTATTTTTCGCCATGCTGGGCCTTTGTTGCCACACAAGGGCTTTCTCTAGTACAGGGACTTGGGCTTCACATTGCAGTGGTTTCTCTTAATGCCAAGCATTGATTCTAGAACACAGTAATAGTAGTTGTGTGGCACATGGGCTTAGTTGCCCTGTTGCATCTAGGATCCCCCCAGGCCAGGGATCAAACTTCTGTCCCCTGCATTTGCAGAAGGATTCTTAACCACTGCACCACGAGGAACACCCTATCCTCAGAGTTTTGAAGACATTCTCAACTAGTAGTTTAAGTCACTTTAGCGGGCAAATACTCAACTCTAAAGGAGAAAGGTCATAGAAGTGAGAAGGTGTCAGACATGGTCATGGGCATTCATATTTAAGCCACATGTTACTATTTGCCCAGAAAGCTGTCTGCAAACACTCTTCATGAGTTAATTCTTTCAATGAGGTCATATATTCATATTTTCATTAGAAGAGACCCTGATGCTGGGAAATATTGAAGGCAGGAGAAGAATAGGAGGACAGAGGATGAGACGGTTGGTTGGCATCACTGACTCAATGAACATGAGTTTAAGCAAGCTCCAGGAGATGGTGAAGAACAGGAAAGCCTGGTGTGGTGCAGTCCATGTGGGTCACAAAGAGTCAGATATGACTGAGTGACTGCAAAACAACAAATATTCATATTTCCATTGTATTGATGTGCTAATCAAGCTTCAGAAGTTTAGGTAACTTGTCCAAGGCTGTTCAGTTACTTGAGGCAGAAGTAGGGTTTGAAAGTTTGAAACTAGTAGTTGGGTTTCATATGCATGAATCACCTTAATCACCTTCCTGTCTTTTCCATCTCAGGGACTGACACATCTGTCTGAGACCACAATGGAGGGTTGTGAGTCAAAAAGCAAACAAACAAACAGAAACAATGGGGAAAATGAGAGGATATTTCTTTCAGGATTTTTAAAAATTCATTTATTGATATAATAAATTTGAGAGCCATCTTATATTGTTGTTTAGTTGCTAAGTCATATCTGACTCTTTGCAATCTTGTTGACTGTAGCCCACCAGACTCCTCTGTCCTTGGGATTTCTCAGGTAAGGGTTGCTATTTCCTTCTCCAAGTCTTATATTAGATGTATTATAATACACCAAGCCTGAAGATGCAAAGTAAATTAAAATCCTCTTTCCCTAGTCCATGCTCCTCTTTGTCCCATACTCTGGATCTCTTGTTGAACAGAAGATTATCTGGATTGCCAAAATCAAGGCTGTAAGAAGGTTCAGAGAGAGTGCAACAGAGGACAGGATTTTAGGTATGACTTGGATGATGACTAAGAGAAGGGTTTTTGATAAAGGGATTCCTCCAGCTTCTGTTGAAAGAGAGCCAACTTCTCACTCATTTTTGTCCTTGCGTTGTGTATAGAAAGGTTAAGGGCTTTGAGATCTACCTAGCCAGAATTCTGTGGATGCCTTGACCTTCTCTTAGATATCACTCCAGGTGGGAAGCCAGATTTGTCTCCCAAACCCTTACACAGACATTGACCTAGAGAGAGTAGGATGATGTTTCAATCATAGTTTGACACCCTTGGGTCACTGCTCCAGGGATGAACTGCCTCTGTTCATTTCTGTTTCTATGAGATACAACAAGCCACTGGCTCCTGCTACGTAATGGAAATCCCCACCGGCAGAATTATACGCCATGGGGCTGATCATAAATATAATTTATGGAGTTAGTTCATTTACTGCCTCTGATGCTGGCCCCAGCTGCCAGGAGTGTGACTGACAATTTCTGTTTATTTCTCAGTATATAATATCTGACTTCACATTATAAATTCTTCTGATTGGAATTTCATGGCATCTGCTCTGGTATTTATTGATGATACACTCATCAGGGACTCTGTCCTTTTAGGGGATGAGCTGTGCTCTGAGCCCTTGGTTCTGTCTGTCGGAGTAAGGCTAGGAGACTGACACCCCAATGTGAGGATGTTACTGTTACCTCTTGGGCCTGGTGAATAAAACCTGTGTATGTGTCAGAGATACGGTCATGACAGGTGTCTACCACAGATGTCTCTTGTGAGTCAAACCTGCTGGAAATAAATAACAATGAGCAACTCAGAGTCAAAGTGGTGTTTGACCACTTGAAACAGATCTGATGGGGTAGGATAACATAGATCTTGCCTGGATTGTGGCTACTGTGTCTTTTCCTTATTCTTCTTTTCTAGTTCACAAGTAGAACAAAATGACCTCTAGTCTCCAGCCTTTGGATGGGGCTTAAGTTCATGCAAAAAGAAAAGAGTTGTACTCACTCATTTTGAGTTGATGTTCTTCCCATGGTTAAGTTCCCATCATTCAAGCATAATCAAGAGTAGGAGTGAGAAAGCATTCTGAGCTATCCAAGAAGATTCCCATACTAAATTATGAGAAGTCAAAGGTTGGGTGAAAGACCCATAGAGAGTTATGATAGTGTTTATTCTCCTTCTATAAATGTAGCATTTTCCATCCAGAAAGAATGGACAGCAAATTTCCTTGAGACTAATGGTATTTAAAAAAAAATTATTCTCTTTCATAAGAAGTTTATAGAATTTTTCCAGAGAAATGAGACTTGTTTCTATCATGTTTTTTGACAGTATATTTTTAACATCTTGGCCCTATTTATTTATTTATTTTTATTTTACTTTTGGGCTTCCCTAGCTCTTCAGATGGTAAAGAATCTGCCTGCCATGCAGGAGATGTACGTTTGATCCCTGGGTCAGGAAGATCCCCTTTGGAAGGGAATGCCTACCCACTCCAGTATTCTTGCCTGGAGAATGCCAAGGACAGAGGAGCCTAGCAGGCTACAGTCCATGGGGTCTCAAGGAGTCAGACACGAGGGACTGAGCAATTAACATTTTTGCTTTTTGGCCTTGTGAGACCTTAGTTCCCCGACCAGGGATCGCACTCACACCTTTTGCAGTGGAAGTGCAGAGTCTTAACTACTGGACCACCAGGGAAGTCTTTATTATGCTTCCCTCCCTGTCCACCACCCCCGAACCCCCTACACCCAGTGTTATGCTCACAGAAGGGACTTCCCTTAATTTTACTCTCAATCAGCCCTGGCTGCCCAGCCCCTGTAGTCCAGCTGCAGCAGAGCTGATATGAGCTTCACCCCTGAGATCTCCATGCTCTGGCCTCTCACCTGGCTCCCTAAGAAGGAATAACTTTTATTAGGCCCATAATATGTACCACCAGATAGGCATCTTGATAAAGCTTTGTTGAGCCATCATAACTATCCCCTGTGTGTTATGTATTTTTATTTTCATATTTCTAGTTAAGAAAACTGAGACTCGGAAAGGCTGAGTCCCAGAAAGATTAATTTCCTTGTTAAATGACATGATCCAATATTAGGCAAGGGCAAAATTCAAACTTCTATCTGACTAACTGCTCAGTAAATTTTGTTTCAGTTTGGTACTACCTGTGAGGTTTGTTCCCCAAATAGTAAGGAAGGAAAAATAACCTCTCATTGTCCCAAAGCCTTTTTCATCCATTAATCAACTGATGACCTTGGTCAAGTCATTTAACTTTTTTGGATCTCAGTTTTCTCATATGTAAAAGATACATAGTCACACTAAGCTCTGCTCTTATAGTATGGAGTCATATGAGGACATGAATGAAGTGTCTGATGCTTGGTCTTGCACTTAATAAGCCTTAAATGAATGGTAGAGTCATTATCATAATCATCAAATTACCATTATCATCATTATTACCGTTGTCATCAGTACCATCACCATCATTGTCACCATCATCATCACTATAAATAATACCACGGTCTCACCACTATAACTGTCACCATCATCATCATTATTATCACCATTGTCATCCACACCATCACTATTATCACCATCACCATCATTATCATTATCACCATTGTCATCAGCACCATCAGCACCATCACCATCACTGTCACCATCACCATCACTGTCATTAATATCATTATCTCACTACTGTAACTGTCATCATCATCATCATTATATCATTACCATTTTCATCCCCATCACTATCATCACCATCAACATCACCATCATTATCATTATTTCATTATTACCGTTGTCATCATTACCACCATTATTTTTATTATTATTGCCATCCCCACCATCACTATCAAAACCATCACCATCAGCACCATCAGTTTCCTCATCTTCTTGAGCGTGGTCTCCATCTCCCCCTCCTCTAAGAACTAAATGCCTTCCTGACTACTCGTAGGTGCACCTTGGGAAGTTTTCTCTCTGTTGAGGTGGACAGGAAAGCCCCTGACAGTATTGAATTATATTATTGATTTGTGCCGCCCAAGGCCAAACCCTCTTGAGATTTGTTAAATCAAACAATAAAAGAAAGCCCCAGGAGTTAAGACATTTTTCCAACCATTGCCCAAATTCAGTTCCTCTCTCCTCAGCTTCCCCAGCCTGGTCATGGCTATTAGTGTCTGACTGTCACACAATGAGAAGGTCACTGGAGCCACTAATGGATCCAGGATTCACAACGACTCCCAGAGCTTCAAAACTAGAATATATTTTATAAAAGTAAACACTGGTCTTACTGTTAAAAACTGAGTGATAGAGAGGGACAAGGGAAAGGCAGAAGCTATCATTTAAGGTTCATCTGTTGATTGCTTAGGTGGACCTTATTATTCTCCCACTTTCCAAATGAGAAAACTGAATCCCAGAGAGGTTAATTGCCTTGTCTAATGTCACCCAGCTGGTAAATGACAGAGGAGAGTTTGAATATAGGTTTACCTGACTCTGAAGGTCATGCTAGTTCTACAATCTTCCGCTACTTTTATACACTCACAAGGACTTGTAGCCACATATACACCCACACACGATTGAGTGTACATCGTAGTGTTCTCCAAAAGCTCCTCTCGGCTGGCAGTTCTGAGCTGATTAGATGAATTTGCAGAACCAAGGAGTCCAAGGCCACAACCATCACCCTCATTCCACTTGTAATCTTTGTGGGCCAGGAGTAGAAGATCTTTCTGAGCCCTGAGCGAGGCTATATTGCTTGAAGACCTTGAGAAGAGGGAATACAAATCTGGACAATGTGGCTGCCTCAGGGTTAGATCGTCTTATTCCTGGGCAGGTATCTTAAACCATCTATTAATATTTTACTGGTCTTAGGAGCATGGAAAGATGATATGTTATATTATTAACCTAAATGTACAACAGAAAATCAACATTGAGCATATATAAACCACGGCTGCTTTCTACCAATATGTATGCATGCATGCTAAGTCGCTTCAGTCATGTCTGACTCTTTGTGACCCTACCAGGCTTCTCCGTCCATGGGATTCTTCAGGCAAGAATACTGGAGTGGGTTGCCATGCTCTCCTCCAGGGGATCTTCCCAACCCAACCCAGGGGCTGAACCTACGTCTACTTGCATTGGCAGGTGAGTTCTTTACTACTAGTGCCGCCAAAACATTTTGACTTTCATTTCACAGCGTCAAAGTCAGAATTACTACTAGGGCTCCTCTGATGCAGTACCTAAGTCAATTCTCTGGCCATGGAGTTGAAAGCTGTCCTTGTCTGACACTTTTAACCAAACCCTGGAGTCTCAGTGAGCTGAGACTCAGTTTTCCTATCTGAAAAAAAATAAAGATTTAGGTGATCTCTAAAAATAATTCTGTCTCTAACCTCCATTGGCCGCCTATTGCTGTATCAGTTCATTTCAGTCACTCAGTCATGTCCAACTCTTTGTGACTGCATGGACTGCAGCATGCCAGGCTTCCCTGTCCATCACCAACTCCCAGAGCTTACCCAAACTCATGTTCATTGAGTCAGTGATACCATCTAACCATCTCATACTCTGTCGTCCCTTTCTCCTCCTGCCTTCAGTCTTTCCCAACATTAGTCTTTTCTAGTGAGTCAGCTCTTTGCATCAGGTGGCCAAAGTTTTGGAGCTTTAGCTTCAGCATCAGTCCTTCTAATGAATATTCAGGACTGATTTCCATTAGGATTGACTGGTTTGATCTCCTTGCAGTCCAAGGGACTCTCAAGAGTCTTCCAACACCGCAGTTCAAAAGCTTTGGTGCTCAGCTTTCTTTATGGTCCAACTGTCACATCCATACACGACTACTGGAAAAACCAAAGCTTTGACTATGTGGACCTTTGTCAGTAAAGTAATGTCTCTGCTTTTTAATATGCTATCTAGGTTGCTCTATAGATATAGCTAAATGAATATGGAGGAGGTGTGTAATATGAGGCATTTATATAAAAAGAAGCAAGCAAAACACATACTTGCAAATTAAAAAAAGGAAAAGCAAGAGGAAGCTGTTTTCCCATAAAGGACCAAGGGATCTTTAAAAAGAAAAAAAAGATGAATAGTGCAATTTAAAACAACAACCAAACAAAAAAAGGTTGAAATAGTAGGCATTAATGGAAGACAGTGCCACCCCCAAAGTGAATTTAGCTCTGTCTATAATAATTAAAGGTCAGAATAGGTGAAGCAATTGCTTACATTTATACAGCTGTTCAAAAAATGGCGATTTTACTACTAATAATAATGCTGATGATAATAATGAAAAGTATTATTATATTATTATCATGATCATTAAAATATGCCACATAATGACAATCTTGGACAGGTGTTATTATATTCATTTTAAAAACAAGTTAATCAAGTTCAAAGAGGTTAAGAAAATTGTTCCAATGTACTCAGCTACTAAGGCAGGGTTTCTCAACCTCTATACTGTCGACAGCTTGGGCCAGATAATTCTTTGTTGTGGGTGGCTTTCCCATGAGTATGTGAGCTGGAGCCCGATTATGCCACTTAAGTTTGTTCAGAAGCATCTTTGACCTAGATGCCAGTAGAAACCCCCAGTCATGATAAGCAAAATTCACAGACATTGTCAAATGACCCCTGTGGGGGCAAAATTGACTCTGGTTGAGAACTACTGTCTTAAAGGATGGAACTGTGTTTCATGCCAATGTCTGCTGACCTTCTAAACTCAGTGCCATCATGCTGCTTAAAGAAATCATAAACTAAGAGGAGAGACAACATAAAGACAATGGAGTTAAGCACAGGAACAGAACCTCTCTCTCCCAGTCATTAAAAAGGATCAGAGAAAGAACCTGAGAACAATTTACTAGATAGGAAGCAAGTAGGGGCTGGGGTATAACCTCATGCCGTAAACTTCAAAGAGTAGTGGCTATAGCGATAAACACTCTGGTGGGCGTGGTGTGGTTCCTCTTCCCCCCTTAACCCCAGGAAGTGATGCTAGAGAAAGAATGTGAGTTGAAAAACAAATGCTGCTATTTGTAGATAAATGGCTGAGTGAGTATAGGGAGTCAAGGGCAAACCCTTGGGTGTAGAAGCCCCGCGTGCTTACAAACAGTATCATCAGAGGCAGGGAAGTTGATCAGAGCTCCCCAAGGCTCAGAGCTCCACTCTGTCTGGGGAGAGATTCAACCATGTCACCAGGGGATCCAGCCATGCCTGAGATATCGGTCCGATATTCCGTCAAAGTCCATTTGCACCCCACTGAGTCCTTCACAACCTCAGACCCTGCCGGGCAGTCGTTCTTTCCTCCTGGATTTTCTCCAGCTACAGAAAAACTGATGACACACAACTCTCAAACTCCTGATGGTGGATAAAGGTTTCAGTTCAAGTGGAAGGAATGCCGAAGAGAATTCACCCACTCTAGACCAGAATAAATAGAGGGTCTGAACATAGTTGCCCAGATTGAGAAAGACCTAGCAAAAATGCAATATATTTATATATTACAAATATTGCAGTACATTTATATATTAAAAATATACATATATGTGGATATATATAATTATACAATGTAATTAACAATATAAAACATAGTATAACTAACAATATAAAACATAATTTAAATTAACAAAACATAAGGTAATATAAAACATAATATAAATTATAAAACATAATGTAACTTAACAAAAGCTGGTGGAAACCAATGTAAGTATTCTTCTATTTCTCCTAGTGGAGTATTAATCAATATGATAAAATGTGAAACAAGTAATTAAAAATGACTCCAATATTTTAATGTTTTTTATGTTTGTGTATCAGCTATAGATTAAGTTTTTAGTAATTACTGTTTCTTATGACGAGTAACCACTAATGAGGAAAGTTGATTACTCAGTTCTATAATTTTATCTAAAAGAGAAAGTATACTGGGCTTCCCTGGTAGCTCAGCTGGTAAAGAATCTGCCTGCAATGCAGGAGACCCCAGTTCAATTCCTGGGTCAGGAAGTTCCCTTGGAGAAGGGATAGGCTACCCACTTCAGTATTCTTGGGCTTCCCTGGTGACTCAGACAGTAAAGAATCCTCCTGCAATGCAGGAGACCTGGGTTCAGTCCCTGGGTTGGGAAGATCCCCTGGAGGAGGGCATGGTAATCCATTCCAGTATTCTTGCCTGGAGAATCCCCATGGATAGAGGAGCCTAGTGGGCCCCAGTCCATGGAGTCGCAAAGAGTCAGACACGACTAAGTGACTAAGCACAGCATAGCACAGAAAGTATACCAGAGTATGTCAAAAGTGTTATTTCCTTATTGAACATGTATAGATAAAGGCTTGCAGTAATGTTAATCTATTTGGAGTATTCTTTCTAGGTGGTGAGATATTTGGTGAATTTTTTCATCCTTTAATTTTGTCTATATTGTCTAAATTTTTGCACTTATATGTTATATTGACAAGAATAAGGTAGTTCAAGAAAGTATAGAATCAAGGCAGAGAAAGATGGAAGGAAGAACAGAGGAAGAAAAGAAAAAGAAAGGAACAAAGGGAGGAAGGAAAAAAAGTTAAAGAATGTGAGAGAAGGGAGATAAAAGGAGAAGAAACAGTGGGGCTTCTTTTGAAGGGGAGGGGTATGAAAGCTCTGACTCATTTGTTCTGACCGGAGGAGCTAGTAGAATATAGTTGAAAGTGTAAAATATGTAAGGACTTTGGAGTTTTATAGGTCTGGGTACATTTTGCATCTGTCACTTAATGAAAGGCTCTCTAGACAAGTTTCTTAAACTTAAGTCTGAAGTTTCCTCATCTATAAATGGAATACATCACACTTGCTTTTATAAAGGTTGTTTCAAGTTTGTAACAGATGTATGCCCACTCAGTACATCTGTTACATCGCATCTGATGAAAGTGAAAGTGTTAGTCATTCAATGGTGTTTGATTCATTGTGACCCCATGGACTGTAAGCCCACCAGATTCCTCTGTCCATGGGATTCTCCAGGCAAGAATCCTGGAGTGGGTTGCCATTTCCTTTTCCAAGGCATCTTCCCAATCCAGGATTTGAACCTGTATACCCAGCATTTCAGGCAGATCCTTTACAGTCTGAGCCACCAGGGAAGTCCAGATCGTCCCTTAAACGAAGCCAGTTTCATTTCAAATTGTCTCTGGTAATTCTTTTCCAATCCATCCCTCTACCCATTCAACCATTTATCATCCATCCATCCACCCACCCATCCATCCATCCATCCATCCAATTATCTATCCAATTATCCATCTATCCATCCACCCTCTCACCCTCCCATCCACCCATCCATCATCCATACATGCATCCATCTATTCATCTATCCATCTAACCATCCATCAAGAAACATTTATGCAAAAAGTGTTTACTAACTGCTAGCAAACTTCAATATGAAAAGATTCAATCCTTGCCCTTGGCAGAGCCAGCAGGTCAGACAGGATGAAAAGAGGGAGACCTCAGATCTTCAGGGTCAGAAGATGCAGGGGCTTCTGCAGAGAAGCCCTGGCAACCATTCATTAACCATTCCCTTCAGAAGAGGTCTCCTGCGCCTTTGCTTGGCACATCAGAGTGGCATTGTTCTGGGACTCAGGAGACAGTTGGTGACTGTGTCATTTTAATTTTGCTCCCACCACCTCTTCTGCCTCTGTTCTGACTCCCACCAATAAGTGCTCTGGCTCTTTATCATGGGTACAAAATCGAGAAAGACACTTTTGAATTCAATTAGCCACACTGTTGCCACAGCAACGAAAACATATAAGCTTAAATGATTTATACACACAGACAACACTTCAGAAAGGAATAAATTTAATCCCGCAGCTGGGAATGAAATGGATTATACAATAAGAAAATTGTATTCCTCTCTCCCCCATGAGAGCCTTGCAAGTCGTAATGTGATCTCAGTGAGCATGGAGGCTGAGGGAAGGAGACAGACAGCCCATGAGCAGCTCACGCCCGTGGCCAAGGTCAGGGTTCACATGGATCTTTGCTCTACAATTCCTGGGGCATCGTGGACCAGCAGAGCCAGCCATGAGTGTGTGTATTTGTCCATGGGTCAGAAGCATGTCTCTTATAAGTGAAATTGATTGGTGTCATTTCAAGGGGGCTCCGAAGAGCTCTGGTAACATAGCCCTTTTTGTCTCATTTCAGAGAAGAACTCATCGAGAGCCAAGTGGCAGATAAGAAGTGATTTATTAGAATAGGAAGCTTGTGACAAGGAATGCCACGCCTGGAGAACTTACTGGGCTACAGCTTTGTAATCAAAGGAAAAGTGGGGAGGGGGAGAAGACCTTCTTTGTCTTTCTTGTGTAGATGTCATGTTTACCTCATCAATTCCTCCCCCAGGTAGGGCAGGGAAGTTTATTTGTCCCTCCCTGTTTGATCAGTTCAGGATCGTCATAGCACTTTAGAAAAAATATTTTCAGGTCTCAGTGCAATGAGGGTCTTTCATATTGAAGTTACTTTCCCCTAATACATTTTTTGTGTGCACAAAGCCTGTTTTGAGGGTCATTAAGGGATGTCCTCAAGTGCAGATGACACCATTGGGCAAGTGGTAGGCCTTATTTTCTACTATTGTTTTATTGTTTTAGGGGCATGGTGCAAAGAACATGTCTTAGGGGCCAAAGGACATGTTTTGGGGGTTACTAACTCACTGAGCTCACTGGGCAGGATGTGGGGCTCCTGCCACCATTGTGTAGTTGTTTGGGGGCATGTCTGTGCTTCTGTCACATGGTTTTGTTGCTAAGCAAGCCTGCTTGATTTTGTGGTTAAGCAAATCTGCTTTCTCGAGTAATCATTAATTTACAGGGGTCTCCCGTATTTCTCTACCTATAGTCCCTTAGTGGGGTTAACAATTTAATCCTCCTCTCCTATGGATGCTGTACATAGGTTTGCACACAGCCATAAATCCTGAGATTGGCTTCATGTTAAAGTGAGGTCCTTCACAGAGCTACAGAATCTGAGAAGATGGGCTAGAAAAAAAAAAAAAACAGAAAACCCTTGCCTATCAGGTATTTTGCAATAATTTCTGCTTTGCTCCTGAACTGCTCTCTGTTTTCAGGTTGCAGGATTCATGGGTATTATTGGGCAAAGAGCACCTTTTAAGGTGGATTAAAATCTACCCAGACTGTGTCAGGAGTTATATATTTTACTTCTGCTATATGAGAATGTTTAGTCTTCATCAGCCATGTGTGAAAACACATGAAAACAGACAGTATCTTGAAATATTTATCTTTCACTTTTCATTTCTTTTCCTCACTATATATATGTATATATATAGACCCTTAGGAATCACCTAGAATAGTTTATGAATTTTCTTTCATTGTACACTCTTATTATTTGATCAAATATATATGTTTTTATTTATAAAATATGCACATGTAGTATGACTGATCCATATAAGTTCAGAGCTAATACAGTGTATTTTAAAATTTATTTTGAAGCAATATATTGATGTTTTAATATTTTCTCTCATACCTAAATGAATCAACTTCACCCCACTTTACAAATCACTGAGCGAGGGACATGCACATTGCTTTAAGAATTAGAGTGCTCAAAATGGGAGTCACAGAGGAAAAAATAACTTCACTTACACCTCTAGTGTAAGATCTTGAGAATCAAAATGGAAGATCACTAAGGGACTGGGCACCCTGTGCCTCATGAAGAATAGAACCCGGGCACAGTCAATACCTTGATGTTCTCTGCTGTCTCAGAGGACTGGAAGGGGAGGGGCGAGGAGCTTATGAAAAGGGCCCTGAGGTATGACACTTGGCATTAGGGGCCCACTTAGGCATAAAGCCAATCTCTCCTTTACTCCCCACCAATTGGATGGTCAACTTGGCACCTCAGCTGAGGAGCTGTCTTACAAGCAGGTCCTTGTTCCATGAGGGCGCTCCATCAACAGACTTTACAGGGACCACTGAGTGGTCCAGCTGATGAGACTGTTGTGGAATCCGGAATCGCAAAACACGCCTCAGAAGACGCTCAGGATAGTGGAGTACAGTTTATTTCACCAGCAGGTCCAATGGGAATCAGTTCCCAACAAAGACCCTGGTGTTTCTGAGAGGCCCAGTCTTATACCCCCCCCCATGACTGGTCACATGTTAGCAACCTCATTGTTGCATCTGGTTGAGTTTTACAACAAGCAAGTGCTAGGAGGACAAACAATCAAGGTTAAAGGGGGAGCAATGATTATACATCAGGGGGGTGTCCCCATGGTTAATCGAACAGGGACAGCCTGACCCCAGCTACAGTCTCTGCCATCTGTAGGGAGGGGAGTCTCCAGGAGACCTGGTTTTCACTAGCAACAGTCTCCTCACTCTTGGACAGGGTTCAGGCCCAGTTCACATCCTATCTTTAAGATGGATGACAGGCTTCAAGATGGAGTCTCTCCTGCTTTCCTCACACTGACCCCAACAAGACCACTGCTGCTCCCAAGACTTTGCTGTTGCTATTGTGGTTTAGTTGCTCAGCTGTGCCTGACACTTTTGCAAACCCATGGACAATAGACCGCCAGACTCCTCTGTCCATGGGCTTTCCCAGGCAAGAATATTGGAGTGGGTAGTCAATCCCTTCTCCAGGGGATCTTCCCAATCCAGGGATTAAATCTGGGTCTTCTGCACTGAGGGCTTCCCTAGTGGCTCAGCGGTCAAGAATCCGCCCGCAGTGCAGGGGCCACAGGAGACGTGGGCTCCATCCCTGGGTCCCGAAGATCCCCTGGAGGAGGGCATGGAAAGCCAACTCCTGTATTCCTTCCTGGAGAATCTCATAGACAGAGGAGCTTGGCAGGCTACAGTCTGTAGGGTTGCAAAGAGGCAGACACAACGAAAGCAACACAGCACACACATACACACACACACACACACACACACACACCCAGGCTCCTGCATCGCAGGCAGAGTATTTACCATTAAGGGAAGCCCTTGACTAGGCTGCGTCCATCCAAATCACACCACCTGGAGAACTTCATCTTCAAATGCCTGTGATTAGTGCCCTGTGGAAAATGGTACAGAGGGATCCCTGATACCCATAGGACGATGGTGCCTGGTGTAGGGCTAAGCCAGACCGAATGCACGGTGATGGGGCACAGATGGTGTGGAGTAAATGATCAGCCAGGAATGGTGAGTGAGTCCAGTGCAAAGCCCCTGGGCCCCAGCAGAAGGGCTGAGAGGGGTGTGGGGACTGATTGAGAGAACAGATCACTAATACCCTCCTGCACCGGCACGCCCCCCCCCCCACCTCCACCAGTCAATCTCCTCTAATTTACTATTGTTGACTTTCTCTGCTGGGCTAAAGACTGAAGTGAGTTTTTCTTTGCACATATTTTCCTTTCTAGTACTGTACATGTATGCCACAAATCAGTACTCAGAAGCTCAAATTCCAAACAAAACCTCAGCATGCAATTTTCTGTGTAATGCTTAACACCTAGGAAAATCAGGAAATATTGCATATGCCAGTTTTCCTCAGTGTATTTGGGAGAAAAAACCTAAAGTAGTTTATTCATATCCTGTAATTCAGGATTTTCCCCATTTCAGACAGTTCTTCTCTTAGGTATGCTTAGACTTTGAATAAAGAATTTGAGTTCTTGCTCTAACTACGCAGCAACTGTGTAGTCCCATGCAAACTACTTAACCTCTGCGAAATCAGTTTCCCAGTCTGTAAAATGGGGATGGCAAAACCTCCTTTGTAGAATTGTTATAAAATGTGTTAGTCATCAAAAGCATCAGGCTTCCTGCTGAGCACACAAAGGCCATTCAACTTGTAGCTGCTCCTATCATGGTAATCAGTGTAAATGAAGGAGATTTTCCTTTATATCCCATTCATATGTGTATGTTCCCGTTCATTCATATGTATGTATGTATCTCTTTCCTGTATTTATATGTATGTGTTTGCCTGTTTTCACGTAGGTTAGGACAAACTGTGTGTGAATGGTGGTTAGGTTTTAAAGGGATAGACACCCTTTACCACTGCCCATTCATTGGGGTTAGGCGATTCTTCAGTA
This sequence comes from Antilocapra americana, assembly GCA_007570785.1. Taxonomy (NCBI): domain Eukaryota; kingdom Metazoa; phylum Chordata; class Mammalia; order Artiodactyla; family Antilocapridae; genus Antilocapra; species Antilocapra americana. The sequence goes on along the minus strand of ML663013.1, from coordinate 7,614,706 downwards.
GAATTTTGAGCAGGGCTAGCTTCCTAGTGGCTCAGACAGTAAAAAAAAAAAAAAAAAATCTGTCTGAAATGTGAGAGACCTGGATTTGATCCCTGGGTCTGGAAGATCCCCTGCAGGAGGGCATGTCAACCAACTCCAGGGTTCTCACTTGGGGAATCCCATGGACAGAGGAGTCTGGCGGGCTACAGTGCATGGGGCCACAGAGTCAGACATGACTGAGTGATTCAACACCAACATCACCATCAGCTGTATAGAGGGGCTTCCCTGGTGGCTCAGATGGTAAAGAGTCTGCCTGTAAGGCAGGAGACCCAGGTTCAATCCCTGGGTCAGGAAGATCCCCTGGGGGAGGGCATGGCAACCCACTCCAGTATTCTTGCCTGGAGAATCCCATGGACAGAGGAGTCTGGTGGGCTACAGTCTGTGTGGTCAGAAAGAGTAGGACATGATTAAGTGACTAACACTTTCACTATCCAGCAATAAAGGGCCAGAGCACTAAGGAGCTTCTGTGAATGTCTGCAACTGCTTCTCTCCCTGCAAGTAGGACAAGACCCATTACCAGGCCATCTTGGTAAATGTGGATACATTTTTTCATTTTTGTATTTTTTTTGATTGTGGTAAAATAAATACATATAACATTTACTATTTAATCATTTTAAAGTATAAAGTGCCAGACATTAAGTACATTCACAATGTTATGTAAACATCACTGCTATCTAGTTCCATAACTTCTTCATCGTCACCCCAAGCAGAAGCCCCATACACATTCAGCAGAAATTCTCTGTTTCTTCACCCCACCCCTACCCTTTTCTGGTTACTACTAATCTTTCTGTCTCCATAGATCTGCCTATTCTCTTTATTTCATGTAAATAAGATGTGGTATGTGGCCCTTTGTAACTAGCTTCATCCATTTAGTGTAACATTGTCAAGGTTCACCCATTTTGTAGGACGTGTCAGTACTGCGTTCTTTTTTATGGCTAATGGTATCCTGTATAGTCAAACCTGTGGTCTTCCCAGTAATCATGTATGGATGACTATGTTGAGAACTGGACCATAAAGAAGAGTGAGTGCCAAAGAATTGATGTTTTCAAACTGCAGTGCTGGATAAGACTCTTGAGAGACCTTCGGACAGCAAGAAGATCCAACCAGTCCATCCTAAAGGAAATCAGTCCTGGGTATTCATTGGAGGGACTGATGCTGAAGCTGAAGCTCCAATACTTTGGCCACCTGATGTGAAGAGCAGACTCATTGGAAAAGACCCGGATGCTGAAAAGATTGAAGGCAAAAGAGAAGGGGTTAGCAGAGAATGAAATGGTTGGATGGCATCGTTGATTCAATGAGCATGAGACTGAGCAAATTCAGGAAGATAGTGAAGGACAGGAAAGCCTGGTGTGTTGCAGTCCTTGGGGTCACAAAGAGTCAGACACAACTGATGTACTGAACAACAACAAATGGTATCCCACTGTGTGGATGTACTGTCTTTTGTTTATCCTGTATTTGTTGTTTAATCCCATCAGCTCAGGCCACTTCCTGATGTTGTAGTCACACAGACCTCAGTTCAATGACACTGTCTCAGGCACTCGCCTGTTCTGAGTATGTTTGGGTAGGTGCCCCACCTGTGAAATTCAGGTAACGATGATCCTCAGGGTTATTGGGGCAATTGAATGAGATGAGCATGTGCATATGAGCATGTCTGGCACACGGGAGATATCTTCATTCATTCTTGCTTTTCTCCAGTTTCTTCAGCTTTGTAAAATTAAACCTTCTTGATAAAACAAGGAGCATGGAAACTGAGGCTCCCAGTGAGGTGTACAGTAGGCTCAGCTGTGGCTCTGGACCTCACTCCGACCCCTGGGGCAGGGCTGGGTCCCCTGCCAAGTCCCTGGACCCTGCCCACTTCTCCATTGTCTAAGTCATTCTTGTTCTTCCTCTCTATCTTGCCTCTGGAAGCTTCCTAAATCTTTCATCAAACATCAAGTAGCAACACCTGTAGGCTGATATAGGGTGAGGCGAGCAGCCTTGGTCATGAGCCACCCCTGCTGCTCTGACACTCACCTTTTAGGGCTAATCCCTGGAGGCCTGCCTGGAGGCAGCCTCCCTGCATGCATGATGATTTTGCACACAGGGGGCCTCCATCACTTCCCTCCCACAGTCATTATAATTCCTCCCTGCCAGGGTCACATTGGAGATTTTGGGAGAAAGGATGTGTTCAGGGAAGAGCTGCACTGAACAGCGTTGGCTCAGGGTGGTCTGGCCCTGGCAGATAAAGGCATGGCCCTCTGTTCCACTCTGACTCTGTTTTCTTCTAGCTGCTTACTCTGATGCTGCTTCTTGGACTTCCCTTCTCTGAACTGTTGAACCATCTTTGGTCATCTGGGCTCTGAGCCACTCCGTAGGCTGCAGTCCTTTCTTGATGATGGTTTCCTCAAAGCTGTCTCAATCACTAGTAACCCTTCAGATGATGGGCATGAGCCAGGCTGGATGCTGTATCTAGTGATGGTACCAGGCAAGACCAGATCCCTAGCCATGGGATATATGTCTTGGGATGGAGTGAGGTCTGGAACCAGGCTTGGCCACCAAGGGGGACAGGTACAGCTGCAGGCGTTGGGAGAAGGCTGAATGCACAGAGACGGGACACAGGTGGTACAGGGTCAAACGGTCAGCCAGGAATGGATGAGCGGGTCTAATGCAATGTCACTGGGGCCCCAGCAGAAGGGCTGAGAGTGTTGGGGGGAAACCCACCCAACCGATCCAAAGCCATCCTGGAAGCCAGCACCTGGGACACACCAGAATCTAGCAGCCTGACTCCACCCCCTAAAGGAGGTTGAGCGGAAAACGCTGGTCCCAGTGGTCAGCTGGTAAGAACAAGCTGTGTCACGGTCTGGAGGGTGTGTCTGCCAGACAGAAGTGAATCATCCATCCCTGGGCTCTAAGAGGTGGGTGGGGACTGGTGTCTCAGGAAAGGTGATGCTCAGGTATTGGAATGGGCTGTCTTGGAGCTCTCAAGGCCCTTCCTGTCTGAGGGTAAGTTGGTACCAAGGCCCAGGCAGTGTTGAGGGTCACCGAATGGGGTGGACATGTGCTCAGGGCCTGGGCGTGGCCATGGTGTAAGAGGGTCCTCCCATGCTTTCATTCATTCATTCTCTCAAGGTATAGGTTCCCGCTAAGCTTGTGTGTAGATTAATATGACCACAGGAACTTACAGTACATTGAGGTCACCCTCTTCCATAGAGGTGCAGGCACAAGCCCTCCCAGCTCCTCTGAATCAAGCTCCCTGAGGGCACAGTCAAGGTCTTAATAATAAATGTATTTCTAACAGCCAGGCCCACAAGGGCTCCTTGTTATTTTAATTGCTTAGTGGTGTCTGACTCTTTGTGACCCCATGAACCGTAGCCCACCAGGCTCCTCTGTCCATGGGATTTTCCAGGCGAGAATGCTGGAGTAGATTGCCATGCTCTGCTCCAGGGGATCTTCTCCACCATGTCTCCTGCATTGCAGGCAGATTCTTTACCCACTGAGCCACCTGGGAAGCCAAATAAAGGGGTCAATGATTGTTTATTGAAATAAAAACAGCTTATTTAGTTCAAATTCTTTATACTTCCCTCCTGATCAATCTTAATCCAATTTCCAATCAAAGTTAATACATTCTCCCATCCTGTCCTTAGCCTCATCCAAGCCAAGCTTACAATATACCACACACACACACACACACACACACACACATATACACACACCCTGCAAACTGGGTCACTTGAATAATTCTGGTTCTGGGTCACATTCATCTAGACTGCTGAGTTTGTAAATGTCAGTGTGATCCTGCATAAGTATTTATCTACCTCTTGTTTCAATTTCATAATAGATATAATTACTTATATTTTATCATATATCAATATGTATATATTATTTATAATATCACATGTAAAATGATCATTGCAGTCCTAACTACCTCATAAGCCTAGAAGGACGTTTTATTTATTATTTTCAAAGATATTTTTTGAAATATAATTGATTTCAATATTGTGTTCTGTTAGTTTCAGGTATGCAGCAAAGTGATTCAATTATAGATACATACACATATATATATGGTCTTCCCAGGTAATGCTAGTGGTAAAGTATCTGGCTGTCAATGCAGGGGATGCAAGAGACGTAGGTTCGATCCCTAGGTCAGGAAGATTGCTGGAGAAGGAAATGGCAACTCACTCCAGTATTCTTGCCTGGAAAATCCCATGGACAGAGGAGTCTGGTGGGCTACAGTCCATGGAGTCACAAAGAGTTGGACAGGATTGAGCACGCACACACATACACACACACACACACATATAAAGATATAAACATTCTTTTTCAGATTCTCTTCTCCTATAGATTATTATAAAATATTAAGTATAGTTCCTTGTGCTATACAGTAATATAGAGTAGACTGTATATATTAATCCCAAACCCCTAATTTATTCCTTCCCACACTTCCTTCCCCTTTGGTAACCATAAGTTTGTTTTCTGTATCTGTGAATCTATTTCCGCTTTGTATCTAATTTCATTTGGATCATTTTTTAAGATTCCACATATAAGTGATATCATATGATATTTGTCTTTGGCTTATCCCACTTGTCATAATAACCTCCAGGTCCATCCATTGACCCTCTGCAAATGATGTGATTTCATTTTTTTTAATGGCTGTACACCATATCCTCTTTATCCATTCATCTGTTGACGGACACTTAGGTTGCTTCCATGTCTTGGTTATCATAACAAAGTGCTACTATGAGTATTTCAGTGCATATATCTTTTCAAATTATGGTTTTCTATGGATACATGCCCAGGAGTAGGATTGCTGGATCATATGATAGTTCTATTTTTCATTTTTTAAAGAACCTCCATATGGTTCTCTATAACTATTTGGCTTTATCAACTTACATGCATACCAACAGTGTAAGGGGGTTCCCTTTTCTCCAAAGCCTCTCTAGCATTGATTATTTGCAGACATTTTGATGACAGTTCTGACCAGTGTGAGGTGATATCTCATTGCAGTTTTCATTTGCATTTCTCTAATAATTAACAATCCTCATCCCAATTCCCAAGAAGGTAGTACTAAAGAATGTGCTAACCATCAGATAATTGCACTCATCTCCCACGCTAGTAAGGTCACACTTAAAATCTTACATGCAGCCTTCACCATTATGTGAACCAAGAACTTCCAGATGTCCAGATGGGTCTAGGAAAGGAAGAGGAATCAGAGATCATATTGCCAACATTCACTGGATCACAGAGAAAGCTAGGGAATTCCAGAGAGACATCTACCTCTGATGCATCAACTACACCAAAGCCTTTGACTGTGTGGATCATGACCAACTGTGGAAAGCTCTTGAAGAGATAGGAATACCAGACCATCTTATCTGTCTTCTGAGAAACCTGTGTGCAGGTCAGGAAGCAATGGTTAGAACCCTGTATGGAACAACTGATTGTCTCAAGATTGAGAAAGAAGTACGACAGAGCTGTCTGCTGTCACCCTGCTTGTTTAATCTATACATTGAGAACATCATGAGAAATGTGGGGCTGGATGAGTTACAAGCTGGAATCAGGACAGGTGGAGGAAACATCAACAACCTCAGATATGCGGATAATAGCACTCTACTGCCAGAAAGTGAGGAACTAAAGAGCCTCTTGATGAGGGTGAAGGAGGAGTGAAAGAGCCAGCTTAAAACTAAATATTAAAGAAAAAAACCAAAAACTAAAATCATGGCATCTGACCCCATTACTTCATGGAAAACAGAGGGGGAAAAGGCAGAAGGAGTGGCAGATTTCAACTCTTCTTGGGCTCCAAAACCACTGTGGATGGTGAGTGCAGCCATGAAATCAGAAGACGTTTGCTTCTTTGGAGAAAAGCTATGGTAAACATAGACAATGTGTTAAAAAGCAGAGACATTACTCTTCTGACAAAGGTCTATATAGTCAAGGCTATGGTCTTCCCCATGGTTGTGAGAGCTGGACCATTAAGAAGACAGAGCACCTAAGAATTGATGCCTTTGAACCGTGGTGCTGGTGAAGACTCCTAAGAGTCCCTTGGACAGCAAAGAGATCAAACCAGTCAATCTTAAGGGAGATCAACCTTGAATACTCATTGGAATGACTGATGCTGAAACCGAAACTCCAGTACTGTGGTCATCTGATGTGAACAGCTGACTCACTGGAAAAGTCCCTGGTGCTGGGAAAGATTGAGGTCAGAAGAAGGAGGCATCAGAGGATAAGATGGCTGGATGGCATCACCAGTACAATGGACATGAACTTGGGCAAACTTCGGGAGATGGTGAAGGACAGAGAGGCCTGGCAGGCTGCAGTCCATGGGGTCTCAAAGAGTTGGGCATGACTAGGCGACTGAACAACAACCACAGTGATTAGCAACATTAGGACTTTTTAAATGGGAGAAAATGCCTAGAAAATCCTGCCCGTCCACAGAGGGTCACAATTTTAAGTTTGTTTTTCCAGCTTCACAGGTCTTATTTCCGCGTAGGGAAGACCTCCCATTGCCCAAACCCTGATCTAGAATGTCAAATGAACCCAGGCAGCTCCTGGGAGAGTCATGAGTGTCAGTGTGTTGATGTGGGTAAAGCACCTCACACTTAGAAAATCACTGGAAAATTTATTACCTCCCTCTTACCCTGGTGGCTCAGATGGTAAAGAATCTGCCTGCAATGTGGAAGACCCAGGTTCCATCCCTGGGTCAGGAAGATTCCCCTGAGGAGGAAATGGCAACCCACTCTAGTATTCTGCCTGCAGAATTCCATGGACAGAGGAGCCTGGTGGGCTACAGTCCATGGGGTCACAAAGAGTTGAGTGACTAACACTTTCACTCTTCACTTTCCCCTTTCCTTGAAGACAGTATATGTGTGTGCTCAGTCTTGGTCATGTCTGACTTTTTACGACCCCTCCAGGCTCCTCTGTCTGTGGGATTTTCCAGGAAAGAATCCTGGAATGGGTTTCCATTTCTTCCTCCACTGAAGACAGCTACTGGTCTTATTCATCTGTGAGCTCCTCGAAGAGTCTAGACCAGGGCCTCACATAGAGAAGTGCTCATTTAAGGCTTGGGGAATTGAAGTGAATCTGCAGGTCCCACTGGATCAAGTACCAGCCCTCAAACCAGATGCATCTCAGTCTTTCTGAGATGCACGCTACAGAGCCAGCCGGGGAAGAGCTCCATGCCCCAGAAGGTCCTTCCCCTTTAGAAAATGCATGCATGTGTGCATTCTTAGTCACTCAGTTGTGTTTAACTCTTTGCGACCTCGGGGACTGTAGCCCTCCAGGTTCCTCTGTTCATGGGATTCTCCAGGTAAGAATACTGGAATGGGTTGGCATGCCCTGCTCCAGGGGATCTTTCCGACCCCAGGATCGAACCTGAGTCTCCTGCAATACAGGTGGACTCTTTTCCATCTGAGTCATCAGGGAAGCCCTAGAAAATGTATGCAGTTTAGTAAATCTAATAAAACAATGGCCATGGGAACAAGGGAGGGTGAGGAAGCTCCAGGAAGACCCAGGTTCCCATGGCAGGCTGTGCTTAATAAGGTCTTTTGGCACAAGGCATGTATCTCTTGGCCAGTTCCCTGGGGGCTGGATTTGCTGAATCTTGTGAAAAAAGGCATCGCTGTGTGGGGAGGTCAAGGGCTGATGAGTGCACATGGATGGGCAGTGAGTCATCGGAGCCCTGAGCTCTCCAAGCCAGGCCGCTGCTGCCAGCTGGGGTGTTGGCCACGCTCCAAGGCCCTCCGGCTGCTTTCTGTGTGGCCATCACCTTGACGGCCCACACAGGCATCTTTGGGGCTTCCTTGTTTGTTGCTTACAGAAGGCCCCTGACAGTGAACTTGGTATTTCCCTGGCAGATACAGCAAGCTCACAATGCCTTATCTGCAATTCTGCAAGAGCTCAGAAAATGGAAACTTGTTTCATAACTTAATTAGCAGCAAAACCTGACCTGATCTGAACTCATCTGACTGCAAAAATGTGACCTTATCTGACGTAAGGTTATCCGTGCAGTGTGAATATTCATATGTTTCACCACAGGGATATTTATGTGTTTGATTACAGGTGCAGCCTTGGGCCCTGCTGAGGCTGTGGGGGACCCATTGTATATCTGTGGATTCTTTTCCTCAAGTCGGGGAATTTTTGCATCCTGAAATGGAGTTGGCCCTGAGGATTCCAGGAGAGGCACTGTTGATACATTCGTGCTTTTTCATTTACATACTAACACAGGGGAAGAGCACAGTCATCTTTTAGAGTCTGCTTTACATTTTTTTTTTAATTTATTTTAGTTTTTGGCTGCTCTGGGTCTTCATTGCTGTGCAGGCTTTTCTCTAGCTGTGGTGCACAGGCTTCTCATTGTGGTGGCTCCTCCTCTTGCATAGCACAGGCTCTAGAGTGCACGGGCTTCAGTAGTTGTGGTGTGAGGTCTCAGTGACTGCAGTTCCCAGGCTCTAGAGCATAAGCTCAGCAGTCATGGTGCACCAGCTTTATTGCTCTGCTGCCTGTGGGATCTTCCTCGACCAGGTTTGAACCCATGTCTCCTGCACTGGCAGGTGGATTCTTTACCATTGAGCAACCAGGGAAGCTCTAGAGTCTGTTTTAGTTGATGCCTTCTGGATGCAAGGACCAGAAACCTCAGAAAAGGGAGGTAGCACAAGTATGTATTTTACTAACTGGAGGAAAAAATAAAGGCTTATCATAGATGGAGATAACTTTAGGTCTCACTTTCCCCCTTTATCCACTCATGGGGCTGCTGCAGAGGCCTTCTCTTCTCTTCCTTTCTGCCTCTTCCCACCTCCCATCCTCTTCTTTTCTCTCCGCCTCTCCCCCCCAACTCCTCTTTTCTCCACTGTCTTTGCTCAGATCTCGGCTCCTCACTGAGCTTCTGCTCCTTTCTCTCTCCCTTGCTTCCTCTGCTTCCTCATTCTTGCTGAAGTCTCACGAGCCTGGCTTGCACAGAGCGCATCCATCATCCCTCTCTATTTCCACACTATATTTCCATCCTGCTTTCTGCTGTGGTGTGCTCTGTCTTTCTGTGCGTCCCAACCAGACAAAGGGAATTCTAATTGTCTCGGCTTATCTTTCCATTTGTGCTAGGCGTGAGGAAGGATTGGTGTTAGGTGCTCGCCTGGAGCTATGAGCTGTGTTAGGGGAAGGTATCCAGGAATATGAAATATAGCTGCCTAATCTGACTCTTGGGTGGGGGTAGGAATTAATTTCACTTAGAAAGGACTGTGGCTGGGCTGCTCCAAATTCCACTACTCAGTCCAAACTCCAGTATTGCTGGTGGATGCCATATAGGAGCAGAGACTAAAGCATATTTTAGCAGTTTTTGGTACCTCCTTCCCTTTTTGTGATCCCCACCCTTACCAAAGGGCAAATGGCCTATCGAGTTGCCCTAGGTTGACGGGTCTCCTCTTTTTCGCTGCTGCAGTCGCATGCTGCGGAGACTAGTCTGCAGACAGTCCCCATCTCTGGGTCAGTGCTTGTCAGTCCTAGCCAGCCCTGAGGTCCTGCTACTTCCCACAGTGATGGACACTGAGACCCGAGCAAACTCATATAGGGTCTTCAGTATGGTGTCTGATACCTGTTGGTCAAGGTCACTTGGGTGAAGACACCAAGGAGAGCAGAAGAGCCAATGAATAATGATGCCTCTGTGAGCCCATCTATCGAGCTTTAGCGTAATAAAGTGCAGAGAATGAGTTCTGCTGATGGAGTGGACATCAATGGGATTCTTTAATTGCACATCCAGCATGCACGCTAAGTCACTTCAGTCGTGTCTGACTCTTGGCTACGCTATGAGGAGGACATAGCCACCCTTTCCAGTATTCTTACCTGAAGAATTCCATGGACAGAGCACACCCAAAGGTGGTTCCTTTTTTAATATATATATATTCGTTCTTTTGTTTTGAGGGCTTCCCTGGTGGCTCAAATGGAAAAGAATCTGTCTGCAATGCAGGAGACCAGGGTTCAGTCCCTGAGCTAGGAAGATCCCCTGGAGAAGGGAATGGCAACCCCCTCCAATATTCTTGCCTGGAGAATTCCATGGACAGAGGAGCCTGGTGGGCTACAGTCCATGGGGTTGCAAAGAGTCAGACATGACTGAGCGGCTAACACTTTCACTTTTCCTTTGTTTTATTTTGTAGATTCCACACGTAAGTGATAACATGCAGTATTTGTCTATCTGACTTATTTTACTGAATATCATACCCTCCATGTTCATTCATGTTGTTGCAATTTTCATTCTTTTTAATGGCTGTGCAGTATTCCATTGTGTGTGTGTGTGTGTGTGTGTGTGTGTGTGTGTGTGTATCACATCTTCTTTACTCATTCATCTGTTGATGGTTTCTCAGGTTGTTTCTGTATCTTGGCCTTTGGCACTAAAGCCAAGGAGACTGGGATTGCTAGCAGCTGGGAACTACTGGGAGTCCCAGATGGCGCCCATCGCTAGCCTCCCCCAGTACTGGCAGACGTGGGAGACTGTGGGTCCACAGGGCCTGGGACCTGCAGAGGTCAGAGGCCAGGCATGTCGGGAGCCAGCTGGGAAGGGCGGCAAGCTCAGCTTTGCCATTGTCACAAGGCAGAGGATCCTCAGTGCAGGGGAAGGCCCTGCTGTGTCAGCAAGAGCTGTTGAAATAGATTTTCTTGCTAGCAGGGTGCTAATGAGGTGCTAACAGGGTGAAGGGAGGCAGCAGGGGCTCTCTGGGAGAAAGAGAAGATCCAAGCCGCCTTCAAAGGAACTCCGACTTAGGAGCCAGAGAAGGTGGCCCTGCCCACCTGCCCTAGGTCAGGGGAGGCCTTTCTTCCAGAGTTGAAGAGGACAGCTTGGGTGTTCAGAGCACAGATCCTCTTTGTCTTAGGACTTTCAAGTCCTCCACCTCATTCTTTAGATGCCAAAGTGCTAACTATTGTGTTCTGGGCCAATTCACATGTTAGACCGCCCACACTGGAGCTGGGGAGGGTCACCCCTCCCTCTTGGGTTTATCTCTCATCTTATGGGGAGGGGGTGCTGGGACCTATTTCATCTCAGAGGGTGGGAGGCTGCAAAGGGCATGAGCTTTTATCACTCCTTCGGTTATTAAGAATTTTTTCACTTACCATTTATTATTTATTTATTTGGCTGTGCCAGGTCTTAGTTGTTGCTTGCAGGATCTTTTTAAATGGAGACATATGGGATCTAGTTCCCTGACCAAGGGTTATGCCGAGGACCCCTGTATTAGGAGTCAAGAGTCTTAACCACTTGACTATCAGGGAAGTCCCCCCAAAATTTCAAAAACTATTTTAAAATTTCTCTCCTGGAAGGCTAGCAAGGTACCTTTGTTTAAGTCCCTCTGTTTTAAGGACAAAAAGAGTTGGCATCTATGAAATTGAACTGAATGAAAGTCCCATTTTTTATAGATCAGGAATCATTTTATATAGGCAATATTACATTATTCAAACTATTGCTTCTGCCTGGAGCTGGGGGTTAAATAAAGTGGATGCTGGATGGTCTCAGGATGATGTATGTGTGCACTGGGGTGCAGATTGGGGTGGCCTGGACTTGGAAGCTGAGAAAAAGAATAATGATAATGATGTTCCAGAACTAATTTTTTATTTATTTATTAGTTGCTCAGTCAGTTGTGTCCGACTCTTTGTGACCCCATAAACTGTAGCCCGCCAGGCTCCTCTGTCTATGGAATTCTCTAGGCAACAATACTGGAGTGGGTTGCCATTCCCTTCTCCAGGGATCTTCCTGACCCAGGGACTGGACCCAAATTCCCTTGTACCGCAGGTGTATTTTTTACCGTCTGATGGCCGCATTTATTGGTCCCTTATTACATTCCATAATAAGAGTTTTTCCTATAAGAACTCATTTAATACAACATCCTCATGAGCTAGTTATTGAGAAGGTGAAAAACCTAAATTCCAATGAAATTAAGTAATCTGTCCAAGTCTGCCCATCAGGATACCAGAATATGGCCAGGCAGGAGAACCCCAGAGGTTGAGCTGTCTTCTTGGTTTTAAGGGAGACAGAGGAACTACAAGTATAAGCGGTATTCTGGAAGCCTCTCACCTTCTCCCTGGCTGTTGGAAGTCCAGGTAGGGTGTGCCCTGGAAAGAACAGCTTTTTAGATGTCAGAGAAACTTGGGTCTATTGGGTTTGAATACCAGCTGCACTTTTATCCAATCAAAAGGTGTTGGGTTTCCAGGACATGGAAGCAAGTGAAATGTCCATCAACAGAGAAATTGATAAAGACATAGAGGGGTAAGTTGGGGGGCAGTAGGAGAGAGGCTCAGGAGGGAAGAGATATGTATATACATATGGCTGATTCACTTTGTTGTGTGGCAGAAGCTAGCACAACACTGTAAAGCAATTATACTTCAATTAGAAATAAATAAAAATAAATTTTAGAAAAGAACACATTGTACATAAATAAAATGGAATATTGTACATATATACAGTAGAATATTACTCAGTCATAAAAAGGCACAGAATTGTGCCACTTTCAGGGATGTGGATGGACTTAGAGACTGTCAGACATACTGAAGTAAGTCAGAAAGAGAAAAGCAAATATCATATATTAATGCATACATGTGGAATCTAGAAAAATGTTATTTTTTCTAGCATTTATTTTGCAAAAAATGCTATTTGCAAAGCAGTAATAGAGACACAGTTGTACAGAATAAACTTGGTATGGACACCAAGAGGGGAAAGGGTGGGGTGGGATGAACTGGGAAATTGGGATTGACATACATATACTACTATGTATAAAATAAGTTATATAATTAATCAGAACCTGTAGGGAACTCTACTTAGTGATTTGCCATGATATAAATGGGAAGAAATCCAAAAAGGAGGGGATATAGGTATACATATGGCTGACTCACTTTGCTGTAGAACAGAAACTAACACAACATTATAAAACAACTATAGTCTAATAATTTTTTTTAATAGTCATTGGGTTGGAGAAGCCCTTTTATCTTTTGCTTCAACAATCCAGAGACATACATTGACTCTGCATATTAGTTGCCAGGTCTGCTTTAACAATTTACCGTGAGCTGGGGCTTACCAGGTGGTACAGTGGTGAAGAATCTCATCTGCCAGTGCAACAGATTCAGGAGACGAGGGGTTACATTCTTGGCTTGGAAAGATCCCCTGGAGGAGGAAATAGCACCCCTCTCCAGTATTCTTGTCTGGACAATTCCATGGGCAGAGGAGACTGGCGGGCTACAGTCCATGGGGTTGCAAAGAGTCAGACACAACTGAATGACTGAGCATGCACACATGGGTGCCTTAAGACAACAGAAATTTACTCCTTCACAGTTCTGGAGGCTGAAAACCCAAAATCGGGATGTCTGCAGGACTGTACTCACTCTGAAAGCTCTAGAAAAAAGTCCTTTCTTGCCTCTTTTTGGCATTCTAAAGACTTGCGCCCAAGTCTTCACATGATCAACTTCCCTCTGTGTGTGTGTCTTGGTTCAGCTTTCCCTCTTCATATAAGGACACTGGTCACTAAGTGATGTTCTATCCCAATCCATCATGACCTGATTTTAACTTGATTCTATCACCAAACACCCTGTTTCCAAATAACGTTGGATTCTCGGGTTCTAGATGGATATGAATTTGGGGAGAACACTATTCAGTCCAGCACACCCTGCTGGCCATCAGCTTCAGCTTAACACTAATTCATTAAGTCAGTCAGTCAATAAACATTTACTGAGCACCTAGTATCAGATACAATATTATATACTGGAGATATATGTCGAATAAGTCAAGGTCATCCTGCATAAGGACTTCACCAACTAGTTGAAGAGATAGATGTGTCCAATATGAAAGCTCAGTAGAGGAATTCCTCGGTGATCCAGTGGATAAGAATCCACCTGCCATTGCGGGGGACATGGGTTTGATCCCTAAGCCAGGAAGATCCCACATGCCTTGGAGCAACTAAGCCCATGTGGCATGACTCCTGAGCCCGTGCTCTAGAGCCCTGGAGCCACAGCTGCTGAAGCCTGCCTGCCTAGAGCCTGTGGTCTGCAACAAGAGAAACCATTGCAAGGAGAAGCCCACAAATGGCAACTTGAGAGTAGCCCATGGACAGCAATGGAGACCCAGGGCAGCAATACATAAATAAATCATGTATATAAACAAAGAAGGCTCAGTAGAGGTTTATAGAGCCTACGATTGGACCTCTGTGTATAAGGCTGGAGGAGTACGTTCAGAGTTGGCCTTGAAAGGCGTTGGTCAGGAAAGGTTTTGTAAGTAGTGAGGTGGTGCTTGTGCTGAGTCTTTCCTAAAGTCAGTCTTTCCTAAAAGGGGTTGTAGATGGGATGAGGTGGGAGGGTGCTCTGGGTGGTGGCTGTGATATGCGCAAAGCCTGGGGAACCTTGAAACTGCCGCTGTTGGTTTGAGGTTCTGCACACTAGGACATGATTCCAGAGAAGGGGTGCAGAACCCGCTAATGTGGAGGAAAGGGGAGACAGGGGCTGACTCTGAAGGCCGGCAATGGGTCATGTGCTGATGCCAACAGGTCTCAACTGGGCGCAGGACAGCCAGTGGTCTAGGAGCATCTGGTCCCTAAATGATACTGTTACTTTTAGCATCTCTCATCTGGCGGGATTGCCTTGAGAAATAAAAGAAAAGATGCAAGAAAAAGAAGTGGGCAGACTTTGTAGCCATTTGATCATCACAATAACCCCATTTTACAGGTGGGGACTTTGAGGGACGGAGCTGTTAGATGACTGCAGAGTGTCAAACCTTGACTACCAGGATTTTGACTCACTGAATTGTTCCGTGTTCCTCGCTGCCTCCCAAGGAAGGTACGAAAAAGAGTCCACAGTTACCAACAGGCCGATTAAAAGGCAATTATTTTTATTACATAACAGGTCTTTGGCTTACCTAGGGATCTGCCACTGTCACAGAGTTATGTTTAAATAGCAACCAGTTAATAGCAACCTCCTCCCCGGGTATTTAAACGTGCCCTGATAAGTCACAAACTGCTTATTTTAGGGAAAGAGAGGAGAAAACCAAAAAGCCAAAGTGTTAAAAGCCACTACCAGTTAAAGATCAATCAGAAATGAAGAGGCATTCATTAACACTTCTTGGGAATTATAATGAAAGTCCATGAAAATGTGATTGTATTAACAAATCCTGTATGTGTTAACTACAGAGGTCTCCTCCACCAAAAGCTGCCACCTTGGGTGCCCCTGAGTGCAAATTTTTAAAAAGGAGATTTGGACCCAGAGCACTTAGGAATCAGAGTTTTCACCCGGTCTACAAATTTTTTTTTTTCCTTCAGAAGCACACTTCTTATGTTAAATGAGATGGACTGTCCCAGCTACTGAAACAACAATAAATTCTCTGTAAGAATCTGGCTGCTGAAGACACGTGGTCGTGCTGGCAGAAAGAGCTTTGGCTGGGATTACTGACATATTGGGGTTACCCCCACCCTCAGCATGGTTGGGGCCTGAAAGACCCCAAATATCACATGAGTCCCTTGGAATACGCAACCAAACTGAGAGGGCTGTGTATACCATGCGTGTCAGTCACTCAGCCGTGTGGCAACCCCATGGACTGTGTGTAGCCCACCAGGCTCCTCTGTCCATGGGAGTCTCCGGGTAAGAACTCTGGAGTGGGTTGCCACTTCCTCCTTAGGGGGTCTTCCTGACCAGAGATTGAACCCGGGTCTCCTGAAATGCAGGCAGATTCTTTACCATCTGAGCATGGCAGCCCCCAACTGGATTATTCTAGAATAAGAAGAAATCAGATTATTCCACAGTAAGGAGGAATCTTTGCTTCCAAAATGGAATAAACACTAGAGGAAATTGTGCTAGTGGGAATCAGGCACAAAAGGCCATAAGTTCTGATTCTCTATGGTGACCTAAAGGGGAAGGAAATACAGAAAAGAGGAGATATATGTATACGTATAGCTGATTTACTTTGCTGTACAGCAGAAACTAACCCAACATTACAAAGCAAGTGTACTCCAATAAGAATTTAGAAACAAACTCCCGAGCTCAAGTCCAACTCTGCACTATGTGAGTGGCACGGGGCAAGTTCTTAGGTCTCCCTTGATCTTTATTTCCTCACTTATTACATCAGCAGGGAGAAGTAGATGCCTCGATTATGCCGGCCTGGCTCTGACATTTTAGGATCTCTGACCAGGCAGGTGCAAAGTCAGACGCCTCCCCGTGGGGAACCCGACCTGGGGCTGAAGCCTGAGCCATCAGGGGAGACTGCTACAGAGGTCGCAGGCCAGGCTGAGAACACCAGCTGCTGTAGGTTTTACAGCTTCAGGCCTGAGAGGAAGCGATCAATACGAGTCAGATGGAAAGGACATGAGCAGCAGGGGAAAGGCTACTGGCAAAGGGAGACACTTCAACCTGTGAAACTGGAAATGATAAGGTAAGGACGAGGAGGCCTTGAGGCAAGGCTGTGGTATCTGCCGTGGTCCTTGAGTTTAGCTTCAGCAATGGAGGGAAATGAGCTTTTGGAAGTGTGATGCGTATCAAACCCCTTCCTTGTTCAATTGCCAGAGCATACTCCCCGTAAATCCTGCCTCCCCTCCGGGGCTTACCAGGTGGCGCTAGTGGTAAAGAATCTGCCTGCCAATGCAGGAGACGTGGATCTGATTCCTGGGTCTGGAAGATCCCCTGGAGGAGGGCATGGCAACCCACGCTGGTATTCATGCCTGGAGAATCCCATGGATAGAGGAGCCTGGTGGGCTACAGTCCAAAGGGTTGCAAAGAGTTGGACATGACTTAGAATGCACACATGCCCTCCCACCCATGGCTCCCTGCCTCCCCCATTCTGTCACACACACACACACACACACAGATCCTCAATAGGAATATTATAGAATAAGTGACTCTTTGGCTTAAATAGAAGATACTGTCTTTATAGGAAACTCTGCTTCCCTGGGATTCTCAGTGATACAGGGATGAAAGGAGAAAGCCTGCTTTTAAAGAGGCCACCACAGGCCAATTCCAGACTTAAAAAGAGCTGACTCAGAATGTCTTTGAAGGGCACTTCTTTAGGATAAATGAGAAGTCTGATGCACACATATGACTGCTGTTGGGTCCAAGGCCAACAGCCAAGGTGTTACCAGCCGTCATCTACAGAGGGCTGCTTTGTGCCATGCGCCGTGCTGGATGGTTTCTGTTGGTAGAAGGGGGTGGGGTGCTACGTTAATAGCAGCCTGGGTCTGCTCTTCATGACCGTGAAAGAATTCTGTTGAAGAGGAGAAGAGCCTCCCTTTTTTTAGGGTAACACTTTGATGAAGTTACTGATCATGGAATATGAGCTTGTCTAGGTAAGAGTGGGCAGAGACTAAGAAAGGGTGAAATTACTGAAGAAAGCAACAGGGCAGAGAGGAGAGAAATGGGGAGTGTGGTCTGCAAAGGAAGGGGACAGAGAAGAGGTCAGAAGAAGCATCCAGGATCTCAAGGGGAAGCACCCTACTACTCAATGGTAGAGGATGCTATTAAGTACAGTAAGTCCCTTATACATGGACCTCCAAGTTTCGACCTTTCAAAGACATGAATGTGTGTTGACATGTCCAGTCACCAAAGTGTGGTATAATACATTGTCATGTAGCTGCATCTTCCACAAGTGATTGTTTCTGTGTGTACTTTACAGTACCATATAGAGCACAGTAGTGTAGTATCTTGATTTCAAGCCCAGGATGTCTAGAAGCAAAGCATAAAAGCTGTAGTGAGTTAGCTGCTACTGCTAAGAAGCTCCAAGCAATAATGACTGTTAGTTGGGTATACCCAGGCTAACTTTTTGGACTTAGGAACAAGCTGGACTCTCGGAATGAAACTCATTTGCATGTAGGGGACTTACAGTATCAACCTGCCTTTGTTTCCCTTTCTGCTGCAGTCTTAACTCCTCCACTGTTGCCTCAAAAGAAACAGTTTTCAAGAGGAGGCGACCTTGTCCTC
Source organism: Antilocapra americana (assembly GCA_007570785.1). NCBI lineage: Eukaryota > Metazoa > Chordata > Mammalia > Artiodactyla > Antilocapridae > Antilocapra > Antilocapra americana. The sequence goes on along the minus strand of ML663013.1, from coordinate 7,596,781 downwards.
CATGCATTTGGCAGCGTCATCAGGAGACATTTGGGGGTGCCTTGCTTAGATTGGCGGGGGCGCTACTGGCATCTAGTGAGTCATGCCCCAGAGATGCAGCTAAGCCTCCTCCATGGCACAAGTTAGCCTCATAACAAAGGGCCATTCAGTTGCAAATGTCACTAGTGAGGAGGGTAAGAAGCTCTGCTCCAAGCTCTTAGTCAACTGTGCTGCACACTCAGCCTTGGGTCAGCTGAGCTGCGGGGATGACAGGAAAGGGGGGCTGATTCAGGCTGAGGCAGAGCTCGAGGCGACAGGACCGCAGTCACAGGTGAGAGCTGTCTGGGCAGGAGAACTGGGAATTCACCCAGAGGGAGGACCCAGAGGAGCAGATACAAGACTATGGTGCAGGCGTGAGCTATATAGCATTTTGTTGTTCAGCATTGGTGTTTCTAGTCTTTAGGAATGAAGGCTAGTCGGGATCAGTAAACCAGAGGCATAACGCTTACTATTCGTTTTCATGTAGCCAAGGCCTATAAACTTCAAACATGAAATTTTGAAGGAAGGAAATGAGCGATTAAAACATTTCATTTTTTATTGAACTATAATTGATTTACAGTGTTAATTTCTGCTGTAGAGCCAAGTGACTCGGTTATACATATACATATATTTTTTTACAATCGTTTCCATTAAAGTTTATCTCAGGATATTGAATATATTATAGTTCCCTGTGCTACACTGTAAGACCTTGTTGTTTATCCATTCTATATGTAATAGTTTGCATTAAAACATTTCATTTTTAAAAACAAAAAACAAACAAACAAAAAAAGAATATGGTACAGGAAATGACAGCAAAATCTAAGTGTCTACACCCTTAGCTCCTGGGATTCTGGGTATTCTGGAGGTAGCCTCAACTTCCCTCTTACTGTGGGGAGAGTGAGATTTGACATTTTTTTTGGTATGAATGGGAAGGGCAACTCCTGCCTGTATAAGACTTGAGGACTCTGGTTTAAACAAACACACATGGCCTCTCTATCTTCATAAAAATCCTGTGCATAGACCCATTGGCCCCATTTTTATACTGGAGAAAAATGGCGACTTAGGGCTTCCCTAGAGGCTCAGATGACAAAAAATCTGCTTGCAAGGTGGGTAGATCCAGGTTCAGTCCCTGGGTCCATAAGATGCGCTGGAGAAGAGAATGGCAACTCACTCCAGTACTCTTGCCTGGAGAATCCCATGGACAGAGGAGCCTGGCAGGCTACAGTCCATGGGGTCACAAAGAGTCAGACAGGACTGAATGACTCACAACAACAACAAAGTGTGCTTAAGTAGGTTTGTGATCATTTGAATCGTCTGAGTCAGCTGGGATTTGATCCAGGTCTAGCCGACTGTGGACCTGAGCTTCCCCCCAAGGCCACACACATGTTCCAGAAGTTAGAGCTTACCTGTTGGCTGTGAATTTTCAAACCACTCTCATGTAGGGCGGATGATCTGCCAAGAACTTTTAAAGAAATATTTCCTAAGTAAGATTATTTAAGTTTCAGGTGTTATGAAACCACCTGATTGATGTTACTCTGATATTTATGTGAGGCTATTATTTTCAAATCTAGTTCCTTTCTTTCCTTCTATCTCTAAATTACTTCCTCACCTTCTTGTAGTTGGAGGGGCAGAACATTTATTCCTAGGCAATGAAGGCTCCTGTCAGGGAATGACTAGGAGGTCCATTTCTCAGTGGGGGATGATGCTGTCTATGCTGACCAGGGTCAGGGCTGAGGCCATCAGCGAAGCCAGGGTGCAGCCTTGCTCTCTGCCCTGCAGATCAGACTCCAGGTCCTTATGAGAATCTGGAAATCCAATCATTTAGAATTCTCAGACTTGGTTATCATCCCAGAGTCTAATTTGGTATCACAGTTCATCAGAAGAAAATGATCCACTAACTGAAATCAGCGGTGCACTTTCTCCCTTAGGACTGACACAGCTGTCAATCTCTCTAGGACTGGTGATGGTTTCCATTTTGGGTTCAGGAAAATCTGAGATGCTACTCTGGTTGTATATATCTACGGAATGCTTGTGGGTCAGTAGCAATCACCCCTGAGCTGCTATCATAATAATTTAATTCTTTAATTCACAGACTAAAAAGATAAACAGTGCCAATGTCCTCAGTAGTGTTTTTATTTTATTTATTTATTTTATTTTTTATTTAATTTTACTGTAACAAATTCAATAAAGACTTTTTGCTTTACAATATTGTGTTGGTGTTTTGATACACTGGGATGAATCCGCCATGAGTGTACATGTGTTTCCCATCCTGAACCCCCCTCCCACCTCCCTCCCCATCCCATCCCTCTGGGTCATCCCAGTGCACCAGCCCCGAGCACCCTGTATCATACATCAAACCTGGGCTGGCGATTTGTTTCACATATGATACTTTAACTTGTGTTTACTGATCACAACATCAACTCCAACCATTTGGAAAACCATAGCATATGTATATACGCATTTGGGTCTTCAGATCTCTGGCAGTAAGTCTCTGTCACGGCCTTCTCCCCTCACTGTTGATCTTCAGGCTTCATAGCTTGCAGACTGGGAAGACAATGTGAGTTTTCAGCTCGGAAATCTGCATCTCTGCCCTTTGCTTGGCAGAACCTGGGTATAGGAACTAACAGACAAAAAGCTGGTTTGTGTTGTTTATGCTTTGTTGTTGTTGTTTAGCCGCATCGTCATGCCTGGTTTTGCGACCCCATGGACTGTAGCCCACCAGGATCCTCTGTCCATGGGATTTCCCAGGCAAGAATATTGGACTACGTTGCCATTTCCTTCTCCAGGGGATCTTCTCAATTCAGGGATCAAACCCGGGTCCCCTGCATTGGCAGATGGTTTTTTATTTTTTTACTGCTGAACCACCAGGGAAGCCCCTTTGTAACATCAGTGATATATGATTGCTTTCAAACTTTGATTCTTCTTAATTCTTCTGGGTCTGGCTTAGAAAAATAGCATCAAAAGGAAAGAACATTTTTCATCACAGTTACTGTTTGTAAATATTAATTCAGATGGTTTCCTCCCTATCCCTTCCCCTTTTCATTTCTCACCTCTCCTAACCACAGTGCAGGATTTCTCAGGCCAGGCACTCTTGGCATTTTGGGTCACGTGCTCCTTGATTGTGGGGGCGGAATGCTGTCCTGTGTGGTATAGGATGTTTAGCAACATCCCTTACTTTTCCTGCTGGATGCCAGCAGCTCCTTCTCAGTAGTGATACCAAAAATGTTTCTAGACATTGGAAACTGTCCCCTGGGAAGCATAACTATCCCCACAGTTATGAACCACTGCCACAGTGGTTCAGCCTTCTGTAAGCATTTGCCTTATATGTAAGTCATGAAAACCAAGTCCTTTAATTAAGTGTTTGAAATTCCAGGGCTTGCAGATCTTAAGGCAAAGCTTTGCAGTATGCTAGAGCATTGAACTTGGAATAAAACCTGGTCTTGAATCTGGATTCTGCTACATATCAGTAAAATAAGTTAAATTTTCTGAGTTTGAATTACCTTATAATAAGATGCAGATAATATTCTATCTTGAAGAGCTAAATGTAGAACTGAATTCATCCCACTGGATATGGTGCTTGCTACCATCTTTGTCTCCAGTATTGTGCTAGATGAAACTTGTTTAATTAGTGTGTATGCTTAATTGCTCAGTTGTGCCCAACTCTTCATAGCCCCATGGACTGTAGCCCACAAGGCACTTATATACATAGGGACTCTCCAGGCAAAAATACTGGAGTGGGTTGCCATGCCCTCCTCCAGGGGGTCTTCCCAATCCAGGGATCAAACACAGGTCTCCTGCATTGCAGATGGATTTTTTACCATCTGAGCCACCAGAGAAGCCCAAGAATACTGGAGTGGGTAGTCTAATCCCTTCTCAAGGCTATCTTCCCAACCCAGGGATAGAACCCACGTCTCCTGTATTGCAGGTGGATTCTTAACCATCTGAACTAGTAGGGAGGCAGCAAATGGCTAGAAGCATACATTAATAGGTGGCTCAGATGGTAAAGAATCTGCCTGCAATGCAGGAGACCTGGGTTCGATCCCTGGGTTGGGAAGACAGCCTGGAGAAGGGATAGGCTACCCACTCCAGTATTCTTGCCTGGAGAATCCCCATGGACAGAGGAGCCTGGAGGGCTTAAAGTCCATGGGGTCACAAAGAGTCGGACACAACTGAGTGAGTACACTTTCATTTTCACTTTTCTAGCAATTTACTAGCACAGTTGAGAGGAATTGGTTTCTAAAGACTGTTATTTCAAAGTGAATCTGAAATCTCCTAGTCTGATAGAATGTTAATGATGGGAGGACACTCGGAGAAAATTTAGTTGGTTAAATCAGGTTAAGTTAGATTATGTCCCTTGGGAAACTCTTTGAATTAATGAATGACCTACTTGGGGATAATATCGACCACTGCAAATGACCATGACCTTGACCTGTATCTTACTATATATTCACATCATGGAACTGTGAGCAGTATGAAAGGGGAATGCTTTGTGGAGTAATTCAGTTTATTGGTAGAGCCTCCTGGAATATGCCCATTACACTGAGATAAATCCTATTCCAGCTCTTACCCCAGGCCTTCAAGGTACAAGATGTATCTTGTATTTTCTGGTGTTTGGAGGCCTCAGTTCTGCCCTGTAAGTTCTGCCATGTCTCTTGGGTTGGTTTCCTGGACTCAAGGCTCGTCTACTTGGGGCCTATGGCAGCCCTCAATGCTACAACTGTGAATTACTCGGTGTGTCTTCCAACACTGGAGACAGCCTGAGTCTCCAGCCTGCCACTGATGGACAGAGATATGGTGTGGATGTAAAATAGTCACAAGATTTGGAGTTTGGACACCAGCAGAAGTAACTCTGATATTGACCCCAACTGCTTGTTCACTGGGGACCCTGGGCCTCTAACACGTGAGCTTTGGCTTCCTTGTGTGTGAAGCTGACATTTAGGGTAGGTTTTGACTCTGGAAGTCACTGTAGGCATAGAATATGACCCAGCATGTGCCCATACACTGTAGGCACTCAGTAAGTAGAATTTCCTGATACTATTATTGCATCTCCAATGATTGTGTTTGAACCAAGAAAATGGCAGGAAGCCTGCTAAAGAACTCTTTTCATGATGTATTTATGTCTTAATATCAGATTCTCTGGTGGCTCAGAGGGTAAAGCATCTGCCTGCAATGCAGGAGACCTGGGTTCGATCTCTGGGTGGGGAAGATGCTGTGGGGAAGATGCCCTGGAGAAGCAAAATGGCAACACACTCCAGTATTCTTGCCTGGAAAACGCCATGGACCGAAAAGCCTGGTAGGCTACAGTCCATAGGGTCGCAAAGAGTCGGACACGGCTGAGCGACTTCACTTTATGTCTTAATATGAAAGGCTTTTTCAGACACATCTAGAGGAATGTATAGGTGTACATTGAATGGGGTGCCTTTAACTAGATGAGCAAATTACCCCACATGGAGCTGAACAGGAAAACCTGGGACATGGCAGACTCCAAAGCCATCCAAAGCAAACTTGAGTGAAAGAGCCTTTGAAGTCAACGTTGTGGCAACCTAAATCATGTTCGCTCTCAACTCCTGTCTCAGTGCAGCGTTTCTCTTCTTCTTAGATTTCTTCCTGCAGCCCTCATGTCAGCATCTTCAGATCTCCTACTGCAAAGAATCCTTTTACAAAGACTTTTATCTCCCCGAAGTGGACTGTTCAGTCTGGAAGCATTAATAGAGGGATTGCAGCAAACTCCGGCTTTTCACGTAGATCTGATTTTTTTTAACAACTGCGAGTTATTCCTTCTGAAAGTTCTAATTGTCTGGTTCTGTCAAAGCACACAATATCTCAGGCTCTAACTTCTCCCTTATGGTGACAGAAAGGTATTTGTTAAATTCTGTATAGGTTTGTTTCTCAGCTTTTTGTTATAATCCCTCTTATGAATTTGAAGGAATAAATGAATGCTTAAACATTTGAGGAAACCATTGTATTCCAGCTCGTTTTTTCCCCCACAAAGGAAAAGGGCCCTGAAAAGAAGGGACCCTTTCGTCTGACTTTACAGCAACTTTGAAAGCTGACTGAGTCCTACTCCTTTGGTGAGGAGAGTCTTGGGGGGCTATGCAGCCGGGACTACTACAGGTTCAAACTTAAAAAATTTGCAGAGTTGGTGGGTGTCTTCTTCTTATTCCTTCTTCTCCTGCTTTTTCTTTTGCCTCTTCATCTTTTCTTCCTCCTTTGCCTCTCTTTCCCTTCCTCTCCTCCTCCTCTTCATCAATCTCCTCCTTCTTCTTTTAGCATTTTACAATGAAAAATTTCCAACCTACAGCAGACCTTAATTTTGTGCTGAATATTTATATACCTACCATCCAGGCTCTACCATTAACATTTTTGCCACATTTGCTTTTTCCAGATATCTCTCAGCTTATCTTTATTTTATCATATCCATCTACTCATCCACCTTTCAACCCATCCATTAATTTCTCTAATTTTTAAGGATTTCAGGTTAAATTTGCAGTATCAGTGTACACGCCCCTAGATGTTTCAGTGTTCATGTCATCAACTGTAGTTCAGTATTTGTTTATAAGACTTTTTTTCTTTGAAATAAAACTAATATACAGTGAAATGTACAGTTCTTAAGTGTACATGAGTTTTGATAAATGATTACCTTATGTAGCTCAGATTTCTATAAAGATTCTGAACATCAACATCACCTCAGAAAGTTCCCTTGTCAAATCAGTCTTTGCTCTTCTCGAAGGAACAGCTTTTCTTGTTATTTTCTACCATGAATTGATTTTGTCTTTTCTTGGACTTCATATACTTGGAATCTCATGATATACACCCTTTTGTATAAGACCTCTATCATTCAGAATAAGATCTTTGAGATTCACCCATGGTGTTGTTGGTGTACATTTTCCACTCCTTTTCCTGCTGAGTATGACTCTATTGTGTAAACAGATCCTGTAAATTATTCATTCTCCTATTGATGGACACTTGGATGGCTTCCAATTTAGAATTATTATGAATAAAGCTGCTCTGAATGTTATTTTACAAGTCTTCTTGTGTACAAATATTTCCATATCTTCTGTGTAAATACCTAGCAATGGAATTACTGGGTTGTAGGGTACATATATGTTTATAGGAAGCTGATAGGCCTTTTCCTAAAGTAATTGTACCATTTTATAGTCTTACTAACATTGTATGAGAATTCTAGTTATTCCACAACCTTGCCAAAATATGGTGTTACCAGTCATTTTAAATGTAACTGTTTGGGCAAATATGTAGAAGGATCTAATTGTGGTTTTCATTTGTATTTTTCTGATACCAGTGATGTTAAATGCCTTTTCATCTGCTTTTTGGTCATATAGAGGTCTTATTTTGTAAAGTAACCATTCACATCTTTTGTCAATTTTTAAATGGATTGTTTGCCTTTTTATAATTGGTTGTAGAGGTTCTCTATATTCAGGATATATAAAGTCCTTTGTCAGATATATGTTTTAAAAATATTTTCTTTCAATCCATAGCTTGCTGAAGGATTTCCTTAGTGACACCTTATGATAAGCAGCTTTTAGATTTGATGAAATATAATTTATTATTTTTTGTGCCATTTTCTGTAAAGTAACAAATTTCTGCTTATTTTGAAATCTTTTCTCCTTTGTCTTCCTCTAAAAGTTTCACTGTTTTATTTTTCAGAATTGTATATGTGATTAATTTTGAAATGATTCTTATGTTTGATGTGAGAAAGCAGTTGAAGTCCTTTTTTTTTTCCAGGTGTATATCTAGTTAGTCTGGCATCATTTATTAAAAAGATCTATGTATCTCTATTGAACTGCTTTATCACCTTTGATAAAAACTAAATATTTGTAAAATCTGGGTCTAGTTCTGGACTTCCCTATTCTGGGCTCTCCACTGGTGAAGATCAGTTGAGAGTATTATTGTTATGTATTTATTTATTTTTGCATATACACATCCAAATGTTTCAGTTCCATTTGTTGAAAAGGCTATCCATTTTCCATTGAATTGTTTTTGTATATTTGTTTAAAGTCAACTGACCACATATATATGGGTCTATTTCTTGATGATCTTTCCTTATCTTTGATGGAAATGTGTATCCTTTCACCAGTACCACACTCTATTATTGAAGCTTTGTAGTAAGTCTTGATATCAGAGAGTAGGCATATTTTTTCTGAAATTGCTTTGGATAGTCCAAGTCTTTTTCAATTCTATTTAAATTGGAGTCAGCATGTCAGTCCCTCAGAAAAGAAAAAGCCTGCTGAAATTTTGACTGGGAATCATATTTATAGATCAATTTAGGGGGACATGAACATCATAAACTTCCATTTGTCTTCTTTTACTTAGAGTTTTCTCTAGCTTTTAATGTACAGAACTTGCACATCTTTTGAAAATTTACTGCTGAGTATTTTGCATGTTTTAATTCACTTGTAATTGGAATTTTGACATTTTTATGTCTGTAACTAGAATATAAAAATGGACTTTACATATTACCTTTTATTTTGTGATCTGTATAAATTCATTTATTAGTTTTACTCATCAGTTTTATATGTAAGGAATTTGATATATCACCTTAAGATTTTGAATGCAATCAGTAATGTCATCTACAGTAGTGACACTTTTATTGATAACACTTTATTGTTTGTTTTTATGCTTTTTATTTATTTTTCCAGCTTTAGCACAATGGTAAAGACATCACATTGAATAACGATAGTGCAAATGGTCCTCTTTTCCTTGTTTCTGATTTTACAGTTAAAGAATTCATTATTTCATCATTAAATATGATGTCAGCTTTGATTGTTTTGTATATGCCCTTTATCACACTGGAGAAGTTCACTTCACGTCCTAGATTGCTGAGAGTTTTTACTGTGAATGCCTGTTGATTTTCTTTATACATTTACTTTGAGGTTGTGCCTCTCTCACACTCTCTTTTCTGGGGCTCCCTCTTTGCCTATCTATTAGATGAGAAAGGTTTCATACCATTGTTTTTATTTTCATTTAACTGATTATTGGGACATTCAACATCATTCTCTTATACTTACTAGCCACTTATTTTATTTCCTCTTCTGTGAAATCCTGTTAACATCCTATGTCCAGTATTATATTGAGTTACTTTTTATTGATTTGTAGAAAGCAATACTATATCATGGATATAACATTATTCTTCCATGAAAAACAAATAGTCTTCAAGTCTTTTTTTGTCTTTTAACTTCAAAGTTGAGACTGTTTTGACACGGATGTAGTCAACTTTACTGATTTTTTCTTTGATGGCTTCCCCAATTTGTATCTTGTTTAAAAAGTTTTTACTCTGCCAAGCCTAGAAATGAACCATAACAAGAGTATTCTGTAGAAAACCTGTGAGATGCAGGTAAGCAAAAGCCAGAGGAGAATCTGTTCATTTGTCAGTGAGAAAGATTAAATGTTAATAAACAAATTTTCTCACTGAAGAAGCAAGGAAAAGAACATCAGAGTACCAAGGAATCCTCCTTCCCCAAGGAGTAAAAACTTAATCGGAAAGGTAAGCCATAGAAAAAGAAAATGTGGTCAATAAAACAAAAAGTTATTTCTTAAAAAGACAAATGAAAGAGAAAATCTTGAGCAAATTTACTTAATGAAAGATGGGATAAGACATAAATAAATAATTCAGTTTAAAAAGGGACAAAGCTACTGATAGATCAAATATTGTGATGAAATAAATGAAATATAAAAATATTAGAAAAATATTCACATAAATGACCACACTAATAGACAAAGGAAAATTTCCTTGTTCATCTATTCCAATTCATTAAAAAAGTACTTCTTATAATTCAACATTCATACAAAACAAAGAAAGAACCCAATAATCAAAAGAACCCTCTTAGACAATGAGGAATCAGGAACAGCTTCCTTTCTAGGATAAAGGTGTCAGCTAGAACCATTAGCATTGTATTTGGAACCCTATTCAATAAAGGAAGACAAGAAAAGTTTATAAGTTATAAATATCAGAAGAGCAGAGACAAAAACCTCCTTTTTACTGCAGACAATATAATCTTCTACCTAGACTACTGACAAATATTAGAATAAATATGAGCATTTAGTAACATGAGTCAAGTCCAACAATCAAAAATCCTTTCAAAAACAAGTACCAAACATATATTATGAGATATGCAAAATTTTATTGAAGGACATAAAAAAGGCCAGGGGATGGATGGATATAATTCTCCTGGATGGAAATATTTCATATGGTAAGGGTGAGAACAGTATCCAAAATTACCTGTAATTTCAATGTAATCCCAATAAAAGCCTAATAACATTTTTCATGGAACTTGGTAAGTTGACTCTCAAATTCATAGAAAAGGAAAAAAAAAAAGTAGAGCCAAGGTAGCTTTAAAAATGGACAATGAGGGAAAATTATCAGCAGAAGTGAACTTACCTTGAAGAGAGCGAAGCTTCAAACACAGCACCCCTCTCCTGGAATGAGCCCAGCTGCATACTAATGCGGTCATATGCAGTCGTGAAAACTGCCAAATTAAAATTTCCTAACTACATATCTCTTGCTGTTCTACCTGCCCCTCTGTCATATTTCAACTTGTGTCCAGAGGTATTGGAGCAGCAATAGGACAGCTTCAAAGTGGGGTCATGGGGAGCTGTGGCCATTGCTGAGGGCTTTTGCTCTAATGAAATGGCTGTGCAGAAGCCAAACCATACACAGAAGTGACTGTGAACTCCATATGTTTACCCCAAACTCAACTTACCTTCAGCCAGAACCCCAAAACACACTACTAAACTTTTTTTTTTTAATTATTTATTTATTTATTTATTTATTTTTGTGTGTGGACATAACATTTTTATTTCCCTTGGGTATGGCACAGAGTGGAATTTTTGGGTCATTCATTAATTCTATGTTTATTTTTATTTTTATTTTTTTTATTGTTTTTGCCATACAATGTCATATTATCACCATGGGTTTACATATGCTTCCCCTCCGGAACCCCCCTCCCTCCCCCCTCCCCCCCGGGAAATCTCGCTGCACCAGTCCCAAGCATCAATCCTGGGCTGGCGATTGATTAGACACATGACAATTAACATGCTTCAATGCCCTTCTCCCATATCATCCCACCCTTACCCTCATCCACAAAGTCCACGAGTCTATTCTATACATCTGCGTTCCTTTTGTTGTCTCCCATGTTGGGTTCTCGTTACTGTCTTTCTAAATTCCATATATATGCGTTAATATACTGTATTGTTGTTTTTGCTTCTGGCTTACTTCACTCTGGATAATGGGCTCCAGTTTCGTCCATCTGAGTAGAATTGCTTCAAAT
>ML663013.1:7449527-7583155 GCA_007570785.1 Antilocapra americana | reverse complement strand
GCCTTTTCATCTTGTTTATCTTGCTGTGTTGTCCCTTTATTGTGGGGTTCCTCTCTATGGGAGGGGTTGGATGCGTGGTTTGTCGAAGTTTTCTGGATGGAAAGGCTTGTGTGGTTTTCTGGTGGGTGAGTCTAGGTTTCCTCACTGTTTCTCCTCACGTCGGCAGTGGGTCGCCTCTCCAGATGCCCGATGTCCTCTGCCAGCATTCAGTTCCTGTTTTTTGGAGTTTGCTTTGCCTTTAAAAGTTCTTTTGGTATATTTGTTGGGGAGAGAGTGTTCTCCCCGTCCTATTCCTCCACCATCTTAGTTTCGCTCCCTACTAAACTCTTGCAATGTGATTTCGATGATATTTTCAGGACTCTAAAATTCATTTTGAAGAGAGAGATTAGAAAGCAAATGAGATACAAAATTAATTCACAAAGTGAATATCCTCTTTTAACTGCAATTTGGAAAGAAGCTTTGGAACATTTCAATAAAATAGTGAGAAATTATAGACTTGTGATTTGGATGGATATAAAAGGGAACTTCTTTGTCATCTTTAAATTTATTTATTAAAGAACAGATAAAGGAATCCGAGAAAAAATGAAGCAGGAAACCCAAGCAATGAAAATGAGTTGTGAAATTAACAGAAATTGTGTCAATACCGAGGAGAAAAATATAAAAAATTGCCAAATTATATCAAAAGGCATAATTATCATGAGAAAGAGATATGTTTTAAATAGAAGTCATAAATAAGCTCATAGATTGTTTGATAATCTGAGTCACAAAGGCAATGAAGCATAGAAACACACTGGAAAAATATTTTCATTTATTGCTGGTTTGATAAATATGCTGATATCAACAAAAATGAATTTATAATTTGCCACTACAACAAGAACTTTGACATGGAACTGGCTAATGAGTGTTGTCAATTCAAAGAGTCCTTCAGATTAATCACATCATAGAAAACTTGCAAAGCCCTGAAACTTTACAACGCAGGTAGAAATGAAATTAGCTAGCGTTTCCAAATTTGACAAAAATCTTAAAACTGTCATTACAAATAACTTTGTGTTGTACCGAAATATTTTTTTAAAGCTATTAAGAATAGAAAACTAAACTTTAACTCAGAGGAAAGCTTGGGTAACTTTGTTATTCTCCCTGTAGAAAATATTACAAAATTATTGTCATCTTAGGTGGGCAATAAAGAATATACAGGCCTGGGACTTCCCTGGTGGTTAAGAGTCCACCTGCCTATGCAGGAGGCACAGGTTCGATCCCCAGTCCAGGAAGATTTCACGTGCCGCTGGGCAACTAAGCCTGTGCACCACTACTGAGCCGGCACTCTATCGCCAGAGAGCCACAACTACAGAAACCCAAGAGCCCCAGAGCGCATGCTCTGCAACAAGAGAAGCCACCACAATCAGAAGCCCATGCACAGAAACTAGAGAGTAGCCCCCCAGCCCCCACCCCAGCCGCAACTAGAAAAAGCCTGTGCACAGCAGCCAAGACCTAGCGCTGCCAAAAAAGAGTACATCGCTCCAAAAATGGAGGGAGAAAACGACCACAGAGATGTGTCAATTTGCTAATACATATAGTATATTATACAGAGAGTGTATTATTTTTCTGGGTTTCTTGATGTTTGTAGTATTTCAAAACTGTTTAAAATGTGTAATTTGTTGTGAACTTTTTCTCACTCAATAAATATTTACTTTTACACCTAATTATCTAACTGTAAATTGGTATCCTTTCATCTTAAAATGGATCTTCCAAATTAAGTGTTAGGCCCTACAAAAGTTGAATTCTTTCTAGCCTGGCAGGTATCAAAACACACAAAACTAGAGTAATTTAAACAATTCTATATTGGTTTGGGACTAGATGGGGGTAAGTAAATATTTTTTGAACATACAGTAAGTGTGTTCAGCTTTGTGGGTTGTACAGTTTCTGTTGCAACTGCTCAGCTCTGCTGTGTGAAAGATGTCACACAAAACATAACAAATGGAGGTGGCTGTGCTCCAGCAAAGCTTAATTTATGGAGACTAAAATTTTAATTTCATATATTTTTCATGTGGCAAGACATAGTCTTCTTTTGATTATGTTTTTAAGTAATTAAAAAAAGTAAAACCATTCTTAGCTCATAGGCTGTATAAAATCAGGCTGTGGGCCAGATTTTACCCATGGGCTATAATTTACTGACCAGTAGAATAGATAAATATTTTAGCAGCATAAAAGAGTACATTCTTTAAAAGACTCTATCTGTATTTTTTTGTGTGATAGATTCAGCGATCTTAAATCAGAGGGAGAAGGATGCAGACAGTATCCGTTCTGAAGCAACAATCCACATGGGGATACATTTCAGATCAGTTAAAAATTTAACCACAAACACAATTTTTAAAGTATCAGAAGGAAATGTAGGTGGACAAGCTCGTCTCTTTCGTCTTTCCTTAACCAATCCACAGCAATCCTAGGCAGAAACTTGTTTGCCCGGAGCTGAAAGGGAGTTTGTAAATGCAGTTTACAGCAACTACAACAGAATATCAGAGTGTAAAGACCAGATCAAGAGTTGAAATAGCACGTAAAAGATTTTAGAGTTTCTCCTGCAGACAAAAGATTTTGAGCTGGAGAGTAACAAGATTAGATCTGGGCTTTTGACATGGCACTTGTCTGGCTGTGTGGAGGAAGGATTAGGGGAAGTGGTGTGAAGACGCAGGCAGTCCACGTGAGTCCGCTGCATGGCTCAGAAGGGCAGGCTGGAGCCAAGGAGGAGAACTGCACGGGGCACCCAGGTCTCTTGGGAGGTGAGTCGGGTCTCTTGGACTCACCAAGTATGCATGTCAGTGCCCTCAGCCCTCTCATACTGGCTGGCTCTGGACATCCTGGTTTCAGCCCAGGCATTCTGGGGTCTATTTGGAGGAAATGGAAATAGCAAAGGAACTCCCCTAGATACTGTGGGAAGGATATCACAGGGGGAAAATAAAACAAACAACAAAAGAACCAAACCTTCCAGGGCTGAGAATGGGAGCTCTGCCATAGACCTACAGCTTTGGGGATAAGGACCTCCTAGATGAAATAGAGTCTTCTGAAATCTGGGTCAGAAAGATAGAAAAGGCAAATGGGTGATCCAGACTGTACACAATAGAAAAAACAAAGGTGATTAAAAAAAAATTTTTTTTTTGGCCACTGGGCACATAGGATCTTAGTTCCCTGATCAGAAATTGAACCTGTGTCCGCTGCATTGGAAGCCCAGAGTATTTACCCCCTGGATTTAGGTGATTTAGACTTCCATCATAAAGAAGAGGTCATAGTGTTTCCACACTTTACCCTGAAATACACTCACAGAGCCAAAGGTTCTCAAGAGTTCAGCCAACTATGCTCTTGTAAAATCCCAGGGGACTAGTCAGAACCTTCCCTTTGTATTATTACAGACTATTAAGATAGAGGGGGCCTCTCTTGACTGTGTTTCATCCTCATCCCCAAAGAAAGGGTCCCCAAACTCCCTGTGTGTCTGTTCATTGTAGTTTCAGGCAGACATCATGTCTTTCTTTCATCAATCCCAAGTACTCTTGCTCCCTCATCCAGGGCAGCAGAGCTGGCGACAGAGAACAACCTATATCTGCAGCTGGGTTGGGAAGGTGCGGTTGGCATCCCCTGCCAGATTGGGTCACACCAAGCTCTTTATTATAGGCTGTTTTGTTTCAGGTGAACTTGATTTAACCCTCTGTTTATTTAGAATCTATGAAATCATAAACCCTTTCTATTGTATTTGCACTCAGCAGATGCCTGGGAGAGAGTTTCTCTCCAATGTTTATGTCAGGAGGCTCCAGGGCTCCGCTTCACTTCCTGCACATCCACACACAAGTCTGAACATGCATACACATCCCCTCCTGCCCAGGGGCTTCCCTGATGGCTCAGCAAGTTAAAGAATCCACCTGCAATGCGAGAGACGCAGGAGATGTGAGTGATTCCTGGGTCGGGAAATCCACTTCAATATTCTTGCCTGGAGAATCCCATGGACAGAAGAGACTGGCAGGCTACAGTCTATGGGGTTGCAAAAGAGTCAAACATGACTGAGAGACTAACATTTTCACTTTTTCACTTTTAGAGTTCCCTAATATGGAAAATATTTAATACTTACCTGGACGAATGCCTAACTTTCTTCCATGTCAGATCCATATATCCCAAGGCAAAGGAATCATAGTTGTTGACAACTTCATTGAGGTACCTCCATAAGCAGGAGTGAAATTGTAATGTAAGGGTAACTTGTGGATTAAGTTCATGGGCAGCTTGATCTGGAATTTCAATTTCTTTACCATCAAGGACATTTTTTTTTTTTTGCCCATATAGACCCCATGCCTTGAAATAGTTTGTCTAATGAGAAACCTACACGTATCACTAATAGCCTCTATTTTCTTATTTAACAAAGACAACCAGGCCTTCCAATTCCAATTCCAGATCAATCCCTGATAGCTACGGCTACACATTGAACTGATAGGATCCGGGCGAAAAGCTGAGCAACTTGTCATTTGAGTTAGCCTATGCAGCTCTATCTCAGATAATATACCATTTCTGTCAGGCTTTTGGTAATATTGAAAATAGCTCAAAGACCTTCACTACTCTCCCTGCATGGATCCCTACAGGTCTAGATATCCCAGATTGGGAACTGCTTGAATGAAACCTTTGACCATTTTGTCAAAGGCAACTAACAATGTAAAATAGGAATGGGGGAAAAATAAAAAGATGTGATTAATTTTAGAACCTAGGTGGCTTCTGGGAGGTAGTTAGGCTGGCTGAAATATCTGTACTGGATTTTGCTTGTAAAGTTGAAAGCCTCACAGTGTGAATGGACATTTATTAATCAGGCTCTATGATGATGCAAGATTTATGAATAATGACCATTCTAATTAGAGGGGAGAATGGGTTGCTTGACCTCATATGTACAAAAGAAGGCGGTCAGAGGTCTGGTTGGACCTTGATGAAGAGCAGTCATACTAGTAATCGTTAAGAGATTATGGAACCAGCCCAGGATTTGGGCTGTAGCCAAGGCATGTAAGGGAAGGGACTGTAGGTTTCCCAAATGTGTGAAATTTGTGTGAAATCTAAATGAGAGCTGAGTTTCTATTTGGAATCCTAGCATGAATCCTAGAAGTGAGTACAAAGCCATTTGGTGAAAACAACTCTCTTCATGTGAGACTCAGAGATTGAAAGAATGTGGCCAAAGATACACAGCTTAGAATCATGCCAGAGACTGTGCTAGAACCCAAATCTGGGTTCCTGGATTCTGGGGAAATTCCCTCTGTGTAGAGATGGGGATAGGTACAGTAAGTCCCCTACATAGGAACCTTCAAGCTGCAAACTTTCAAAGATGCGAATGTGGAGCTTACTAATGAAGACCTGATGGATTTGGAGACCCAGAGAAAGGACAAAGAGAGACAAGAGGAAGAAGAAGTAACTGAAGCAACTGAAGAGAGCCACGATGTAGGAAACGGAATGGAGTTTTCTTTATCTGAGGGGGCACTGTTAGTTTTTGAGGCACCAGACCTGAATGTAGAACAGAACATGAAGGTTTTGGCAGAATGCAATCCAGTGCTACCGTGTCATCTATGACAAGGTTAAAAGAGCTACTACCCAGAAATCACTGGATCACTTTTTCAAGACGGTAGATAGAATTGAATCCAGCAAGGAACCAGAATCCAGGCCATCAATGTCAAGTGTGAGTGAAGTGGCAGCTTGCCCTCTGTCTCCTATTGCTGACAATTCTTCAGCTCTACCATCTCCCATCTCCTCTCCCTCCTCCAGTCAGTAACTCTTCTTGTCTGTTCACTCGATGTCAGTGCCTGTATGCCAGCTGTTGTACTAACTACTGTACTTTTCAATGTACTGTAAGATTCAGTTCAGTTCAATCACTCAGTTTTGTCTGACTCCATAGACTACAGTATGCCAGGCTTCCTGGTCATCACCAACTCCTGGAGTTTTCAAATTGTTTTATTTTTGTTTTTTTAATGTTATCTTTTGTTTGAAAAGTATTACAAACCTATTATAGTGCAGTACTATATAGCCCATTGTGTTAGCTGAGTACCTAGGCTGACTTTGTTGGACTTAGGAGCAAATTAGATTTAGGAACATGCTCTGGGAATGGAACTCTGTCATATGTAGGGGACTACTACTTCATATTTGGTATCTACTACTAACTTTTTATGGATTATTGAAGAAAGTTTCCCTCGGGTAGTTCCTCCTCCCCTGACCTGAATTACGGATGTCACAGGCACTGTGGATAGGGTGCTTGATTCATGCTTCTTTCAAATGCAGAAAGCTGCAGGTAAAACATGTTTATAGAGCCTCAACCTTCCCTAGAGACAGAACCCTCAGTGGAATTACTCTGGGCCAAAACTGGGTGTCACCAGCAATTCAAGAAGATCCTGGCTATGAAAGCAGGCACCCAACAGAAAGCAAAACAGAAAGGATGGCTAGTTAAAAATCCAGGTGTTATTACCTGTGTTGTTCAGTTCTCCAAGCGAAGTGAACGCTCCCCCAAGAGAGTGAGAAAGACTTCTACATTCTCTTGCACACTCTGTGTCACTCGTGATCTCTCAGCATGGGGTAGATTGAAAATGCAGAGCTTCCTTCTTCTCTTAAGAAGAGAAAATAGTTTTGTGTCATGGGTTTATTCAGCTAAACTTCAGGGTGCAATTGGCTATGATTTCCATTTTACAGGTAGGAAAAATGAGACTCAGAAGTAAGTGCAAGTCTATTTGTATGTTCCCTGAGGTCATGGGGGCTTCCGGGTGGTAGAACCTCCTCTCTGCAACAGTCAGAATTTGAAAGTCCATCACTATCAGCTGGGAGATACCCAGTATGTGAGTGTTCTAACTTCACGAATGAGTCTTTCGCTTCTGTTCCCTTATCTCATGTGGATCAGATGTCTTTTACTCTCAGAATCCTGGCATTCATGAAGGTCTCAAGACTCATGAATGTCTTTCACTCATGCTTTTGTGAAAGACAAAGGTGTGGACAGATACACATGACATGGTTACAATTGGTGGCATGTGGGCAAGGAAAGGAAAGACTACTAACTTTTTTTCATTCATTTCTGAATGATTTTGTAACAATAAGCATGTGCCTTTAGAAGAGCAATTTTTACTTTTTTTTCTTCTCTACAGGAGATTCTGTTGTATTTCAGACCATTTCCCTGGAGAAGGAAATGGCAACCAACTCCAGTAT
Organism: Antilocapra americana; assembly: GCA_007570785.1. NCBI lineage: Eukaryota > Metazoa > Chordata > Mammalia > Artiodactyla > Antilocapridae > Antilocapra > Antilocapra americana. Next base: position 7,575,961 of record ML663013.1, on the reverse strand, counting down.
TTTTGCCTGGAAAATCCTATGGACAGAGGAGCCTGGCGGGCTACAGTCCATGGTTCACAGGAGTCAGACAAGACTTAGCAACTAAACTACCACCACCACCAGACCCATTTTTTAAGCATGGTGTTTGGGCCAATTATTTAATTATATGAATCTCAATTTTCATAATAATGGATACCGTAACACTCACCTCTCTATGCTCAACAGATGTTACATAGGTCAAAGAGGAACTCTAGACATTACAGTTGTTGTTGTTTAGTCATTAAGTCATGTCCAATCACTGTTATCCCGTGGACTTAGCCTGCCAGGCTCTTCTGTCCATAGAATTTTCCAACAAGACTACTGGAAGGGCTGCCATTTCCTTCTCCAGGGAATCTTCTCTACCCAGGGATCAAACCCATGTCTCCTGCTTGATAGGTGGATTCTTTACCACTGAGCCATCTGGGAAGCCCTGACATAATAGACAATAAGCCATATATTACTATTATTGGGAAAACCTGAAAATACTAGAATTGTAAGGGACATGATTGCTTGCCTTCAGCTTTTTTCTCATCTCTTTAATCATCTTTGCCATTTTTTTTTAAACCAGATGGCTGATTTCATTGATTCCACAAAGATTTATATGTTTTATCTAGAAGGCTCTATGGGAGATTAGAATGATGAGAGGCCATTCTGGTACCCTTTCATGACATTCATTCTGACTGGAGACATCCAGAGAAAAGAAAACAATTTAAAACAAAATAGAAATTGCTATAAAGGAGCCATCAAACAGACTGACTCCCCTAATAGGAAGGGTTTTGAATTGATTTGTAGTTTTTGATAAAATTTGTTTGGTAAAGTGGTCATTCTTATTGGGGGAAATAAACAAAGAAGGCCTAGGTACACTAAATACAGACAGGGAGAATTAACTTGAATAATGTTTGAATATCATATTTTGAATCTGTGCTGCTGCTGCTTAGTAGCTCAGTCATGTCTGACTCTTTGCTACCTCATGAGTCCATGTAGTTATAGCCCGCCAGGCTCCTCTGTCCATGGGATTCTCCCGGCAAGAATACTGGAGTAGGTTGCCATGCTCTCCTCCTGGGGATCTTCTGGACCAAGGGATCAAAAGGGACCACGTCTCTTATGTCTCCTGCATTGCCAGGCAGGTTCTTTACCACTAGTGCCACCTGGGAAGCCTGAGCAAATTTTGAATATCCATATTCTAACTCTGTTCTCTGGCTAAAGACAGAAAGAACTACAAATAACTACTACATTATAGTGAGGAGGTCTGTTTACACAGGGATAAGCAAATATGATATTAGCAAAAACTAGTTCTTAGTTGAGAAAATATACAAAATATATTGTAGAGAAGGAGAGGGAGAGTTCTCAAAGTCAGAGAAGGAAGTTGCAAATATGAAAAAGAAAAGCTAAAATGAACTATGTGATTCTGACTTGGAATGGAGGTGTCAGCATAGGCTGGCTTTTAATATATATAGTGTTGACTTAAAAATGCACAACATGAGAATTTTAGTAAAGTTTTATTTGGGGCAAAATGAGGACTATAGCCTGGGAAATAGCATTCCAGATAGCTCTGAGGAACTGCTCCAAAGAGGCAGAATGGATGGCTAATGATTTGTGATTTTGGTGAAGGGGGAATACATGCAATCAAGCACATACTTTTTGCAGAAGGCTTCTACTAGTCACAAGGAGAGGTCATCACCATGGATTTTCGTCCTTTTTTAGATGTGAGGAGACACACAAACTGGGCTTATGAAACTGGCTCCTGAAAATATCTAAGTATTTGAAGATCTGTCCTGCCAGTATTTCCCATAGCACAGGGGTGACTCTTTCCTGTCCTCTGCCCTTAGTTATTTTCAAGGATGTTGAAATTCAGCAGCTGCTATAGCACATGATTTAATCCTTGTAGAGTAGATGGCAATACCAATTTGATACAAAGAAAAGATTGGAAAGACCTTGGAAAAGGGTCTTTGGGAAAGGCCCTGATGCTGGGGAAGATTGAGGGCAGGAGGAGAAGGGGGTGAAAGAGGATGAGATGGTTGGATGGCATCAACGACGCAATGGACATGAGTTTGAGAAAATTCTGGGAGTTGGTGAAGGACAGGGAAGCCTGGCATGCTGCAGTCCATGGAGTCGCAAAGAGTCAGACATTTCAGAGTGACTGAACAACAAAAATATATGCATACACACATTTACACATATAAATGATGGAGGAGAGAAAGCTCTTCTTTTGAGTAGAATTCCAATTAATAAATGAAGAGAGAATCATGAAATTTAGAATGACCATTCAGCAGCCACTACAGTAATATTTTTTCAGGAAAGTGTTATCAATGTGCTTGATTCAGTGAGTGAAGTTTTTATGGGAGACAGGATACCTTCATAGTCTCCGAGCACCTCTCCACAAGGTACTGATACATTACAAAGAAAAACAGCACCTTACAGTGGAGAAACCTGATGAACGCCACCCTAACTAAGAGATTGACATTCATATCACCAATCTAGGGACAGCTAGATGCCCATGTGATGCACTGACAGCACAGTGTCACTTCTGTTTTATTCTGTCAACAATGCACAACCTGGGGCTTCCCTGGTGGCTCAGTGGTAAAAAATCCATCTGCCAGTGCAAGAGCCACAAGTTCAATCCCTGGTCTGGGAAGATCCCACATGTTGCAGAACAACAAAGCCTGAACACCACAGCTATTGAGGCTGTGCTCTAGAGCCCAGGAGTCACAACGACTGAAGCCCACTTGTTCTGGAGCCTGTGACTTGCAACAAGAGAAGCCACCACAATGAGAAGCCCTTGCATCAAAGTGAAGAGAGGCTCCTGCTCTCCACAACAAGAAAAAGGCTGAGCACAGCAATGAAGACCCGGCACAGTCAAAAATAAATAAATGAATAAGCCTACATATTTTAAAAAAAGCAAACTGTTTAAAAATTCACAAGTCCAACTAAGTCATAAAGAAATACTATTCAAACCTAAAGGAATGGGCTATCAGGAGGAACACTCCAGTACCCTTCAAACATATTACAGTCATGAAAAAGAAAGAATGAGTGAGGAACTGTTTCAGATGAAAGGAGATAAAGACACGATGACTAAATGTGATACGGGATCCTAAAAATGGATTCTGGATCAGAGAATTATTTTGCTTTTGTTGCAAAGGCTGCTAGTGGAACAATTGGCAAAATTTGAAGGCTGTCCATTAATTATGACTCTTTGCAACCCCATGGACTATAGCCCACCAGGCTCCATAGAATTTTCCAGGCAAGAATACTGGAGTGGGTTGCCATTCCCTTCTCCAGGGTATCTTTCCGACTCAGGGATTAAACTCGGGTCTCCTGCATTGCAGGCAGATTCTTTACCATCTGAGCCACCAGGGAAGCCCAAATGAGATAATAACACTCCATTAATGTTAATCTGCTGTCTTGGGGAAGTATACTAAGGTTATGTGAAAGAAGGTCCTGCTTTTGTGAAATATGTGCTGAAATATTTAAACAAAAAGGGGCCACATGTCTTCAAATTACTCTAAAGTACTTCAGATTACGTATGTACAGATCAATATAGAAGGATGAAAACACTGAGGCAAACATTTAAAATTTGAGGAGTCCAATCGAAGACTATATATCAACTCTTTTTACCCCTTTTCTACCTCTTCTGTACATCTGAAATTATTTCCAAATAAAAAGATCTTTTTAAAGCCATAGAGATGAGCTGAGTAGTGTCTGTCCAGAGCCTGAAACAGTACAGAGGACTTTGGCTTAGTGATGTAGGGAGCAGCTAATGCAGAGATCTTCTTGAGAAAGGGGGTCCACACTTGTCACTGGTGCACCCAGGTGCCCAGCATATAGCAAGACCCCATGACTACAGTCCATAGGGTTGCACAGAGATGGACATGACTGCAGTGACTTAGCATGGACATGCACCTTCCACTGAATACAAGGAAGATGGAAGGAGGAAGGAGGGAATGGGGCCGCTCCTTCTATGCTGATTAAGGGCAGAAAGTAGCCAACTCCAGCTTCAGGTTTTACTCCTTGAGCATCACTCTGGCAGACTACAACCAGATATTGTTCATATTCAACATGGGCTCACTGGGAACTTGGCTGAGTCCATGACTCCATTCCTTAGTGCTTGTTCCCCCTGTATACCTGTGACACTGGAGGGGGATGGAGTCCTCCTGATACTGGGGTGGGGCTGATACTGTCTGTCAGAGAAAATTTTCATCACCTGACAATGACAGGTATCAGCACTGCTTACTGAATTTATAACCCAACATGTCAAAAGGAAAAAAAGAAGAAGCTTTCAGAGAGATTTGACGAGAAAACATTGAGAAAAGAATCTGGAAGTTTCACTTATTAAGGTCAAAATGTCACTGAAGTATTAAAGGAGAGAATAGAAAAAAAAAAACACCTGAAACAGAGCTGCTTAATTCTAAGTCAAATATACATCAGTTCAGTTGCTGAGTGATTGAGAGATGACTATTCAGCAATTTGAGACGGCTCCACTGAGTGCCCACAATGGGTGGGAAATTCATTTAATGATGACCTGCTATGAGCCAGAGTATGGGCAGCGTGTCTGTGCATGCTCAGTGGTGTCTGACTCTTTGTGACCCTGTGGACTATCGCCTGCCAGGTTCCTCTGCTCATGGCACTTTCCAGGCAAGAATACTGAAGTGGGTTGCCATTTCCTACTCCAAGGGATCTTCCTGACTCAGGGATCTAACCCAAGTCTCCTGCATCTCCTGCACTGCAGGCGGATTCTTTACCACTGTGCCACCTGAAAAGCATGGATGGGGTATATTATATAATAATATAAATATATTATATATATAATACACCTGTGAGCCTCCCAGCCACTACTTCCTCTCCTTCCTCTTTCCTCTAGCCTTCTTCTTCAATTTATTGAATCCTCACTTTGGACTCTGCTCTTTGTTAAAACCTTCACATTCTTTATATTGCTTGATTTTTACCACTGCTCTATGAGTAGCTATGAGTGTAACTTCCTTCTGGCAGAAACATTAAATAACTCGCCTAGGGTTGCAAAAGTTGTAAGAGGCAATTTTCTGGGATCCACAGGAATTTCAGTTCTGTGACTTTTAAAATAACAGATGGAGGTACAGTATCCAGGACATTAACCCATAGGCAGGCTAGAAGCTAGAAACTTACAACCACTAAAGTCGCATGATTTTTTTTTTCCCCACCCTGAGACTGTAGTCTTGCAGAGCATCTGAATCACACAGTAAGGACCACGCAGAGGACTTACATCACTGGTGAACTTTGCTGATCTCTCTTTGGTCTTTTTATGGCATTTTCTGAAAGAGGCGACTGTTCATATACTCAACTGCACACGATCATTCCCTTGTCTGCCCACTCTTTTTACCTGAAGAGTATCTGTGATGTTCAGACATCTTTTTCAACTCAAGTAAATCTAACACAACAACAATGGCAAATATCTACCATGTGCTAAAGTCTGTGTTGGCTTCTGGGCCTCTCGATTTCCCCAGGTTGAACAGAGGAACTATATCTATATGTAAATAAGAGGGTGAGAAGAGCTATAATAGAGCATGCATAGAAAGTTAAATCTCACTTGGTATTAAGATGTGCTCCCCTGGTATCTCATACAGTAAAGAATCTGCCTGCAATATGGGAGACCTGGGTTCAATCCCCAAGTAGGGAAGATCCCCTGGAGAAGGAATTGACTACCCACTCCAGTATTCTTGCCTGGGAAATCTCATGGACAAAGAGGAGCCTGGTGTGCTACAGTTCATGGGGTCACAAAGAGTTGGACATGACTGAGTGACTCTCACACTTTCTTGTATTATTACAGAACTATATGGAAACTTGGCATTGCCTTATATGAAGTGGAAGTTTGCCTCTGGATTTTATGGATATGTGAGTGGCAACTACTGATCCCTTACAATATTCTAGGTGCTATGTTAAGCTCCTCATCCATCTTTTAATAGTAATCCTCACAAGAATACCATGAGGTTTTTATTATCTTGTGGATGAGGAAACTAAGATTTGGAGAGATTAACAGGCTCCAAGTCACACAGCTAGTCAGTGGTAGTTTGGATTAGAATCCAGGTATGTTGGACCACTCTTCCCTGGAGAATTCCATGGACAGATGAGCCTGGTAGGCTACTGTCCATGGGGTAGCAAATGATCAGACATGACTGAGTGACTTACACTCTCACTTTACATGTTGGACTGAAACCCCAAGTTAATTCCACCACAATAGTAGTCATTTAAATTTAAGACGTCTGAGATAGGGCTTCAAATATGCATTTTCAAAAAGTACACCAGAGGATTTCGCAATTATGTGCCAACCTTCTTAGAACTGTTCCTTACAGAGAAGTATAGACAAACATATAATGACTCAGCAATTACTATATTTAAGTCTCTATGTGGCATGGAGATGGACACAAATTGCCAATTTCTTCCCATTAAAGAATTTTTTTTTTGCCATGATAAGATGTGATTAGGGTAAGTCTTAAAGAGCTAAAAAAGATATAAATGTTAACTTAGTAGAAGTGATGTCACAAGACCATACATGATCCAATAGCAAATAAAATACAAAGATACACTTTCCAGAAGACTTGAAAGAGGAAACAATTTCTTTAGACTGACGTGTTCAGGAAAGGATCCAAATACGATGTGGGAGGTAAACTGGATTTTGGAGAATGATGAGAAATAATTGAAGAAGGGGAGCATTTGATGGAGAGTGATGGTGTGAACTATAATCCAAATAAACTTCTTCTCCAGCCGGTGGTCTTTGCCTTATATGACGTTCAAAGAAGCATAACAATCAAAAAGTAATTACGTGAAAGTGTTAGTCACTCAGTCATGTCCTACTCTTTGATATCCCATGGACTTAGCCAGTCAAGCTCCTCTGTCCATCGAGATTCTCCCAGCAAGAGTACTGGAGTGGGTAACCATTCCCTTCTCCAGGGGATCATGGCTGACTTAGGGATCAAACCCAGGTCTCCCACCTTGTAGGCAGATTCTTTACCATCTGAGCCACTAGAGAAGCCTGAGAATAATTATGTTGATATGTAATTTAAATCTTTACTTGCATCTCTCAAGGAATATTAAAGGAGAACCAATTCCCAAATCTACTCTTGGGATTTTACTGGACGGTTTCCTCAGAATCAAGGGTTTCCTGAAATGGGGGACTCTTGCTGTTAAACCAGGAAAGTCCTGGGTAAACTGGGACAAACTTGCCACCCTACATGGGAAACTTGACTTCCTTGTGATTGAGGGCTCAAAGGAGTAGAAGATTCTGTGAGTGCCAGTGGCCTGGTCCCAGCTAACACACTGCACAAGAGATGGGTATTACTGTGAGATGCCTGTGTAGACTATGCTACATATTATAGTCTGAAAGCCTGGAGATGGCTTCTTTAGTGTCAGTAGAGAAGATATTTGAGGGGGGCACCTTTGGCGTCTTCTCAAAGATGGGGTTGCCTCATATCCTGACACAAAGGAAGGAGTGGTGTTAAACATGGCATTGTGTAACAGAGGGACAAAACAGTGACCATCATGGACCAAGAATCAGATTTTGTTTCTCATCTCTTAGAGGCACTTAAGCTCAGGAATTCTTTTATGATCCAGTGGAGAGAGCAAAAGAATCCAATGATTTTCTAGTCTGCTAACAGCCACCATCTTGTCAAGTGGGGTTTCAGAGTTGGCTTCGTTCTTGTAGGCATTATGATATCATTAACATTCAGGATTGAGGGGCGTCCCTGGTGATCCAGTGACTTTCTGCTCCCAATGCAAGAGGCCCAGGTTTGATACCTGGTCTGGGAACTATCCCACATGCTGCAACTAAAAAAATAATAAAAAATCCCACATGCTGCAAGAAATACCTGGTGCAGCTAAATAAATAAATATTTTTTTAAAATCCAGGGTTGAATTCTAACTTTGCCTCTTTACTAGCTATGTAACATTTGACCAATTACTTAATCTTTACTTAATCTCTCTGAACCTAGGTGTCCTCTTAAAGTGAGACGACCTCATGGGTCTGTAATGTGAACTAAATAAATTAATATTTGAAAAGCACTCAGAACATTACCTGATGCAGTATAAGGTCTCTGTAGATGCTTATTAAATTAATTTAGAAAACAAAGCTGCCTTTCTTCTAAGGACTAGGAGACAAATTTGTATCTATGAAATCGTGTAAAGCCATTGAGTTTGTGATTGGAAGGACATCACTGACCCAGTGCATGCAAGGGGAAATTTACAATGAATTAAGATGAACTGAATTGTCCGCAATAGAAGCCCCTTTTATATATTATCCACTGAATGGTTGGAAGGGAAAGGAGAGAATGAGCAGTATATGCAAGTTGCCAAGAGCGCTCAGATATGCGTGTAGTTCTTCTCTTGTTTGGACCAAAGTTTCCTCTTCTCTTTCCTGTTAGCTCCCTTTTCTATTTGCCTGACGTTCCAAATGGGCAAACACCCCAGCAGGGCTCCCCTTGGCCTGGGGCCAAGCCAAGGTGGACTCTAGCCATGATCTCCAAGTCCTGTGTGTATACAGTAGCTGATGTGTTTTCAGAATGGAACCAGAAATTGTATGCGTATCACAGGCCAGTCACAATGATTCTGCTTTCAAGGTCAAAAGCACCATTTCCCTTGTGACTTGTGATTTCACTGACAGCAGAATCAGTTGGGGACATGGACTCGGATTATTTCTTTAGTGCACACACAAAGAGGACAGTCAGGAACTGGGCTCTGATCATGAAGGAGGAGACCTGGGGAACTTAAAGTAGAGGAGGCATAGGGTACTAACCTGAAGACTAGAGTATACCAGCGACCAGCAGGTGCCATTTGTTGAGCAGATAGCCTAAGTAAGTATTATACAGATATGTACATTTTAAACATGTTATATATATATATAATCATGTATTGTTGAGCCGCTCAGTCCTGTCTGACTCTTTTGTGATCCCATGGACTATAGCCCACCAGACTCCTCTGTCTATGAGATTTCTCTGACAAGAACCCTGGAGTGGGTTGCCGTTTCCTTCTCTAGGGAATGTTCCTGACCCAGGGATTGAGCCTGGGTCCCGTGCATTGCAGGAAGATTCTTTACCATCTGAGCTACCAAGTCCTCTTCCAAAACATATACAACTACTTATTAAATCCATGACATCTATCAGTATGAAAGTGTTATTTCCAAAGCTTATTTAAACTTTACTTGTAAACTTGCATTGCCATAACAGTCACTCAGTCGTGTCTGACTCTTTGCAACCCCATGAACCGCAGCACGCCAGGCCTCTGTGTCCATCACCAACTCCTGGAGTTCACCCAAACCCATGTCAATTGAGTCGGTGATACCATCCAAGCATCTCATCCTCTGTCGTCCTCTTCTCCTTCTGCCCTCTATCTTTCCCAACATCAGGGTCTTTTCAAATGAATCGGCTCTTCGCATCAGGTGGCCAAAGTATTGGACATTATATTTTATATTTACCCAAAAGTCTGTTTCTCAAATGGGATAACTGAGGCTTAGGAAAGTTAAGTAACTTGCCCAAGGTCACAATCAGAGACATGTGCTAGAACTGGGATTTTTCTTTCTTTCTTTTTTGCAAACTTCTATTCTATCTATCCTAAACTTCATGGTTTCCAAGCTGTGGTTTCTTCATTAGTTCTGAGATAAGAAGAGTAAGGGTGCATAGGAAACATGAAATGTATAAACTCACCTCCAAGGAGTCTGTCTGATTGGTAGCCCAGGAGGGATCAAATAATCTGTGCTTTTAAAAGCTCATTATATAATAGTGTGGAATATTACTCAGCCATTAAAAAAAAAACAAAATAATGCCATCTGTAGCAACATGGGTGGACCTAGACAGTGTCATACTGAGAGCAGTAAGTCAGAGAGAGAAGGAAAAATAACATGTGACATCCCTTATATACTGAATCTAAAAAGAAATCATACAGGTGACCTTATTTACAAATCAGAAACAGATTCACAGATTTAGAGAATGAATTTATGGTTGCTGAAGGGGAAGGGTGCCTGCATGTTCAGTTGCTCAGTCATATACGACTCTTTGCGATCCCATGGACTGTAGCCCATCAGGTTCTTCAGTCCATGGGGATTTTTCAGGCAAGAATACTGAAGTGGGTTGATATTACCTTCCCTAGGGGATCTTTCCAACCCAAGGATTGAATCCCCATCCTCTGTGTCTCCTGTACTGACAAGAGAATTCTTTACCACTAGCACAACCTGGGAAGCCCAGGAGTAAGGATGGGGGAAGGAATAAGATGCATAGAATTGACAGGTACACACTGCTATATTTAAAATGGATAATCAACAAGGATCTACTGCATAGCACATGGAAATCTGCTCAGTGTTATATGGCAGCCTGGATGGGAAGGGAGTTTGGGGAAGAATGGATACATGTATATGTTTGGCTGAGCTGCTCTGCTGTGCACCTGAAACTACCACAGCATTGTTAATCAGCCCTGCTCCAATGCAAACTAGGAAGTTAAAAGACAACTCATCAGGCTGTTCAGTTGTTCAGTTGTGAAACCACATTGGAAAAACCCTGCCCTGGGCCACTAGGATGTTCCTAAATTCTTGTGGGTGTCTCTGACTTCATAAGGACCCTGAAAGTAGGAAGGAACCACAGCAGGCTGAATTTATCACACACACACCCCCTTGTCTACCTCAAAGAAAGGAAGAAGAGGAACAGAAACGGATGGTACAAGATGAATACTTTCCTATGCCTTTGTTTTCAGCTTTGAAAGGCAGGTACATTCTGGGGCAGGGATGGCTGGACTCATGCCAGCATGAGCCAGGGAAGGCAGAGATCTGGTGTGAGAAGCCAGCATGAACTTAGCATCTCCCAAGAGGCTGGACACCCAGGCTCGGGCTGCAGTATCTGCCGTGTGCCCTTGCACAACCTTGACACTTGGGGGCCTTAGTTGCCACCAGGTAGAGTCAAGGGACCAGATTGGACAACTCCATTGGGTCCACCCACCACCAACATTCTAAGATCCATCAGGCTTTGATGTTGAGATTCTCAGTCAGCAAGAAGGGTTGTGACTCTCCTGCTCAGACTCTAGGGAGATAGAAAAAAGAGAAGAAGGTCAAGGAGAGGGAAACAGACAGCCTCTGTCACCCAGAGCAAGACCCTGCCTTGTCTGGGCAGATCAGCGGCAGAGGAGAGTGTGGGTGTGGGGCCAGGGTGATGAGGAATCAACCAGATGCTATTTCTCTGGCGACAGAACTCTTCAGGGCTAAAGAAAAGTAATTGAACTTAATGTCCAAACACAAAATCAGTCCATAAATCCAGGTGCTGTCTATTGGAAATTTCAGAAGGGCTCTGCTTCCCTTAATCTTATCTCTGCCAGACAGTTACCGTGTTCTTGATGTAATTAGAGTGATAAAACAATGTGACACAACTGCTGGTTTCTATCATGGCATCGCTGCTGTTGACTTAAATGACAAGGTAATAATTTTATAAGAGGCCCTTTATTTTTATTTCCCTCTCCATTGCGGAGGGGCGTTTTCCAAACGGGGGACATATCTCTCTAGATAAGTTCACCAGACACCATATGCAAAGGCTGCTTCATTCATTACCATTTAGTCAAGTACCTACATTTCCCAAGGGACCTTTGAGAGTGTTTTTGTAGCTAAAATCACAGGGCCAGCTAGGCAGTATCAGAACTATAGCACATTTCTTACAGAGCAGAGTGATTTATACATCCTTCAAAATTAACCCTGGAAGGAATAAGGCTGCCTCATCCAACTGATACTCATCTGTTTTATTTTTTTTTTAAAAAAGCTAGACTTGCCTAGACCCTATGCCCCCAAGAAAGAGCTGTCCAAGTGGATGTGACCAGAGGCAGACATTCCTGACCTTGTGAAGTCAGACTCAGAGAGTCCAGAAAGCGGTGTTCTCAGACAGAAAGGAATGGAGACTGATAAATCACATTTTGTGTGAAACCAAGAAGCCATTCTGAGCCCAAGGAAAAACTCAAACCGTCTTTGGAGATACAAAGAACCCAAGGCCAGAACTGTGTCCAGTTTGCATTTCCTCTGGGAGGACATTTTGGTGGAAGCCCACATTCTAACCAGAATGGTCGTGGGCTGATGGTCACAAGAGCCTCGAAGCTAAATCTTCAGCACCAGGGACCTGATGCTTTCCTGTCAAGAATAAAATTTAGGGCTTCCCCAGTGGTCCAGTGGTTGAGAATCCATCTGCCAGGGCAGGAAACACAGGTTCGAGCCCTGATCCGGGAAGATCCCACATGCTGCATGGCAACCAGGCCCATGTGCCTCAACTATCGAGGCCCATGCGCCCAGAGCCTGTGCTCTGCACCAAGAGAAGCCACTGCAGTGAGAAGTCCACGCACTGCAACTAGAGAGTAACCCTTGCTCTTCCCAACTAGAGAAAGCCTGCCCATAGCAATGAAGCCCCCTCACAGCCATAAATTAATTAATATTTTTTTAAAAAGAATAAATTTGAATTATTGCAGACACTGCTGTGCATGATTTCTACTGGGTGGCTGTGTTGTGTTATCCGTGGTGCCTTTCTTCAGCTCCTGCATGCCTCAACGGCCAGAGTGCTACAGGAGAAGTCACCTGGCTTAGGGACCAGAGCAGTCAGCAGTCTCCTTATATTCAACTTGCTTTTGTTTCAGCCCTGGACAATTTTCCCATCTCCCTCCATATGGAGGGCTGTTGCTCCTCCATTTCTCAAGAGAACTGGCAAGGAGGATGTTTTTACATGCCAGAAACGGATGCCAAAAATGCACAAGAAGTGCAGAGGCCCAGAGACAAGTGGTCATCCAACTTGAAGGGCTCAAAGAGGCAAATGACCCACTTAAACACCAGCAGACATCTGTTGCTCTGTCCTGATGGCCTTTTCTGTATTTTTTTAAACTAGGAAGATAGATTTTCATGGAAGAAGGAGGGGTAAGCCCTCATGAAACCCATTCTGAGGAATAAAAGCAGTGATCAGGCATCCAACAAGGCCATTAGTTACTATCTTTCATAACAAAGTCAGGACTTACAGACAAAGGGCCCAGTCTGCAACAGCTTCATTAGATTCTGGGAACCTGGATCTTTCCTCTGTCAATTTCCTCAAGTAAGTTATCCAGAAAACCTTTTATTCTGAAAGGATACATGCCCATGTCTTTAAATGCTGGTAAGAAGTATGACAAATCTAGAGAGCATATTAAAAAGCAGAGATATCACTTTGCTGACAAAGGTCCATAGAGTTAAAGTTACTGTTTTTCCAGTAGTCATGTGCAGATGTGAGAGCTGAACTCTAAAGAAGGCTGAGCACTGAAGATTTGATGCTTTTAGATTGTGGTGCTGGAGATCAAAACAGTCAGTGCTAAAGGAAATCAACCCTGAATATTCATTGGAAAGACTGATGCTGAAGCTGAAGCTGAAATACTTTGACCACCTGATGAGAAGAACTGACTCATTTGAAAAGACCCCAATGCTGGGTAAAAATGAGAGCAGGAGGATAAGGAGGTGACAGAGGATGAGAAGGTTAGATAGCATCACTGACTCTATGGACATGAGTTTGTGCAAACTCTGGGAGATAGTGAAGGACAGAGGAACCTGACATACTATAGGTTATGGAGTCACAAAGACTCAGATATAAATTAGTGACTGAAAACAATAACCACAAAAAAGTAGAGGGCAGAGAAAACCATGCCTCACTCTGTGGGTAGCACCAGGGTCAAGCTGAAGACTCCCTACAGAGAGTGCCTTGTGATCCTGGAGGAGGAAGAAAATTGAAAACTGCAGTGGACCACAGAAGAGGAGGGAAAGGGAGACCAGAGAACTGGCCAGCATCTCAGAAGGAGATGTGGAGCTCAATCTGCTTCCCCGAAGCCTCTCCTCATTAATTCCAACCACTGAGAGCCATTGCTCTTTTTTCTTACTTGACAGCCTTTCAACCATTTGAAGAAATTGAAGACTTTCCCATGAGTCTTCTTGAAGATAATATAACTTCCTGTATTTTATCCAATAGGAAAGACCACACAAAACCACTCTTTCTTCTTCCATTTAGAACGTACAGCAGTTGCATGCGTGCTGGTATGCACACCAGCGTGTGCATGGTCAGTCGTGTCCAACTCTGTGCAACCCTATGGACTGTAGCCCACCAGGCTCCTCTGTCCATGGACCTGTCCAGGCAAGAATTCTGGAATGGGTTGCCACTTCCTACTTCAGGTGACCTTCCCGACCCAGGGATCGGACCCACAGCTCCTGCCTCCTGAGAACCTTTTTCACCTATAAAACAGGGCTCAGTGAGCATATTAGGGTTACTTAAGTAAGCAAGCATTAGTCGCTCAGTCATGTGGGACTCTTTGCACCAGGCTCCTCTGCCCATGGAATTCTCCAGTCAGAAATACTGGAGTGAGTAGCCAGTCCCTTCTCCAGGGAATCTTCCCAACCCAGGGATCAAACACTAGTCTCCTTCATTGGCAGATGGATTCTTTACCATCTGAGCCACCAGGGAAACCCAGGTTTCTCAAGCCCTGACTTATAATTATTTTCATTTATTCAGTGTTTACCTTGAGCTGGACCTCGGCTGAGCACTTTGCGTTATGTTAGCTTCTGTAGTTCTCCCAGTGGCTAGAAGAGGGAGTTACTATTAACTTTATATCCCTTGCTTGTATGAAAAAAGTAAGGTTCAAAGAGTAACTAGTCCAACATCTCCTAGCTATAACTCAAAGTTAGGGCTTGACCCCATTTCTGTCTCACTCCAAAGTCCATACATACTGTTTGGCACTGAATCACTGATAAATCTATGTGGTGTTCACTTTTTACCCATAAGACTACTGGAATTAGGAAATTTCCAAATTTTACCCTTTAAAATAATTTCCTAAAGCCTCAAACATTTGGTTCTGAAAAGAACAGAACCACCACCATATCCAGACAAGAGAAATTTGGAACTTAAAAAAAAAGTCCATGAGATTTCTCTAAATTTAGAGAACAAAGAAAAATCTGAACTGAAGACTTAAAGGTTATCAATGCAGAGATCATCTTTATCTTTTGCAAATTTGTCCTGGAATGGGAGGGGGAGGAAGGAAAGTTCCCAAAATAATTTTTTTTTTTAGGGGATAAAAGTCAGACAGGGTTTGTAAAAGAAAATTATTGCCCATTCATATCCATGGATATAGATGCAAAAAGTTCTGAAGACAATCACAAATTAATTTGAAAATGTGATGTGAAAGACAAAATAAAACAAAATCAATGTGGGATATATCCCAAGAGTCCAAAGTTGGCTATTGATCTAATTTGCCATATTATTGGACTTCCCAGATGGTGCAGTGGTAAAAAATCCGCCTGCCAATGCAAGAGACCAGGGTTCAATCCCTGGGTCAGGGAAGATATCCTGGAGAAGGAAACGGCAGCCCATTTCAAGATTCTTGCTGGGAAATGCTATGGACAAAGGAGCCTGGCAGGCTACAGTCCATGGGGTCACAAGAGAGTCGGACACAACTGAGCGACTCAAAAGCAATACCACCACCATATTTTCATATTAAATATTAACTATCATATGGTCATTTCAAAATATGCTGCAACAAAAACCTTTTGAGAAATTTGAGGATATACTGATTAGAAACACATCATATAAAACTAAAAAGGATGTAATCTTTAACATGACAGTGTCTACAAAAAATATGTTTGCTAGTAACACTTAGATGTGAGCCCATTACTACCAGAGACAATTCCATAATGCTTTTCCCTCATTATTACTATTCAGTATGTACTGAAGGGCTTAGTCAATGCTCAAAGACAAAATAAAGAAATGAGATATA
Source organism: Antilocapra americana (assembly GCA_007570785.1). Lineage (NCBI taxonomy): Eukaryota > Metazoa > Chordata > Mammalia > Artiodactyla > Antilocapridae > Antilocapra > Antilocapra americana. Next base: position 7,560,190 of record ML663013.1, on the reverse strand, counting down.
TGGTTTATAAAGAAGGAAAATTTTTATTATTTTCAGATGCATTTATGATCATCTACATAAAATAAAAGATAATCTACAGAAAATTATAATGGGGTAAAACTGATGGATATAAATGGATAAAATGATGTATCAACAGACAATAGCTAATAAATTTTATATTCTACCAGTTAGATAAAGAACTTTATAAAAAATTCATTCACAATAGCCACTCTTATCTAAAGTACCAAAGAATTAATACAATAAAAGACATGCAGAGAAAAATATGGAGAACATTATAAAACTTTATCAAAGTTTATAAAAACCCGAGTAAACCTGGAAATATATCACAATCATGAGTGGGAAGAAACAATATTATAAAGATATGAATTCTTCAGATAATAACCTATGAATTCAACACAATTCTAAGTAAAATCCACATAAGACCTTTCAGAGAACCACGTAAATTGACTTTAAAATTTGTTTTCAGGTATATGTGTCTAGGGACTTCCCTGTTGGCCCAGTGGCTAAAACTCCATGTCCAGAATGCAGGTGGTCAAGGTTGGATCCCTGGTCAGGGAACTAGACCCCACATGCAGCAACTAACGATACCGCGTTCTGCAGCTAAGATCCTGTGCGGCCAAATAAATAAACAATGTTTTTAAGAAAGTTATAGCTAAGTCAGTTTTGAAGTGTAATAAGGAGGGAGGATTTACAAGAGAACTTGTCCTATCTAGTTTCAATAATTATAAAGCCACAGTAATTATTTAAGTGTATAATAGGATGAAAGTTGAACAAAGTGACCAAAATTATAGGGAAATCCAATAAAATTTTCCACGATGATAGAAATAGTCAAACGCCAAGCTGTTCAATATGGTAGCCAGAAGCCACATGTGGTTTGTCATACTAAGAAATAAAATTCTTAATATCATATACTCTTAATCAATTTAAACTTGGGTAATCGTGTGTGTGCTTGGCAGCACAGCTTTAAAGTTCCTATAAGCTGACAAAAACAAAAATGGTAGTGCAGTTTCAGACTGAAGTACCATTAAAAATAAGTGGGAAAAAAGAAATTGGCTAGTTAACAGGGGGAAAAAAATACATATACAAATTTAATCCCCACTTTATCCTATCTGCATAAATAAATTCCAGATGAATTAAAAATCTAAATCTAAAAATAAAATCTTTAATAAAACTTTTAGAGATAATACAGTAGAGTATCTTCTAGAACTTAGTATAAAATTTCTTAAGCTGGAACAAAAAGCACAACTCTTAAAGGAATTTATCCATACGTTTAAAAATATTAAAATTAAAAACTTTTACACAACCAAAGATGTCATATAGTGAAAATACAAGAAACAGAAGAATATATTTGCCACATATAGCTGACAAAAGATAATTATCCAGAATATACAAGTGACTATATATCAATATGAAACAGCAAGCAACTCAGTGAAAAAGATAAAGAAAACATATGAAGAATATTTTCCAGAAGAGGAAACTCAAATGGCTAATAAAAATGAAAAAGATTCAAAATCCATAGTAATAAGGAAATGCAAATGAAGCCAACAACTGTCTAATTTTCATATTCATTAGAGTATCAATGTCATGGATATTTGTCAGTCTGTCCATCTAGCATCTAAGCCTCTCTTAATATGTTTGGGAATCTTGCCCACATTTAAAGAAAATTTATTAAAGTACAGTTGCTTTACAATATTGTCAGTTTCTGCTGTGCAGCGAAGTGAATCAACTATATGTATACATATATCTCCTCTTTTTGGGATTTCCCTTCCCATTTAGGTCATCATAGAGTTTTGAGTAGAGTTCCCTGTTGTATACAGTAGTTTCTTGTTAGTAATCCATTTTATACATAGTAGTGTATATATGTCAACCCCAGCTTCCCGATTCATCCGATCCCCTCACCATTCCCTTTGGGGTCCATACCTTTATTCTTTGTGGCTGGGTATCTATTTCTGCTTTGCAAACAGGCTCATCTATTTATGATAAAACGAGCTTTCCTCTAGGAATCTGAGAATGCTAGATGCTAGTGGAGCTAGAGCGTGGGGCATATGGCATGGGCTTCACCAATAAGATGCTGCTGACTGGGAACAATTCTTCCAAGGGGTGGTCACACGAGTAGGGCAATAGACTGCTTTGTCCACTTACAGCAGGTGTTGGGGGTGATGGCCCAGGCCTCTAGCAGGCAGTGTTAGGAACCTAAGTGGTGTAGGTGCAATGTGCAGTGATTGGAGTTGATGGCAGCCTGATAACAGTGTCCTCATTGGACTGGATTGTGAATGTTATGCTGAGCTGAGTAGCTGTGGATCTGGTTCCCAGCCTTCACAGTGGTGGTTCTGTCAACCACTCAAAGTCTTTTATATAATGTTCTTTTTTTTTAATACTTGGATCAACCGGAGTTTGTTTCTATTTAGTGCGTTAGTAATACCAAGGGTGTCCCTGATGGCTCAGGCTAAAGAATCCACCTGCCATTGTAGGAGATGCAAGTTCAATCCCTGGGACAATCTCCTGGAAAAAGAAATGGCAACCCACTCCAATATGCTTGCCTAGGAAATCCCATGGACAGAGGAGCTTGGTGGGCTACAGTCCATGGAGTCACAAAAGAGTAAGACAAGAACAAGTAACAAAAATAAGTAATACCAAATGCTGATGAAGATGGGGGAAATGGATCTACCATAAATCACTGGGACACAGACATTTGTTTTAGCCAATTTTGAAGGCAAGTATGAACACATAGTGAAGGTAAAGATGCGTGGATCCTATGAGCTTAACTTTACACTTCTAGGAACATGCCAGATAGAAATAATTCCTTTTTTTAAAAAAAAGTTTTTATTTTATATTGGAGTATAGTCAATTAGCAATGTTGTGATAGTTTCAGGTGAACAGCAAAAGGTCTCAGCCATACATATACATGTATCCGTTCTCCTCCAAACTTCCTTCCCATCCAGACAGCCATATAACATCAGCAGAGCTCCCTGGCTATACAGTAGGTCCTTGTTTACTATCTATTTTAAATATAGCAGTGTGTACATGTCCATCCCAAACTCCCTAACTATCCCTTCCCCTATCCTTCCCCTGTGGTGACCATAAATTAGTTCTCCAAGTCTGTGAGTCTGTTTCTGTTTTGTAAATAAGTTCATTGTATTAAAGAATGAAAAAGAATAAAAAACATAAAAAGAAATTGTGTCATTTCTTTTTAGCTTCCACAGATAAGGGATATCTTATGATATTCCTCTTTGTCTGACTTACTTCACTCAGCCTGATAGCTGTAGGTCCATCTACATTGCTGCAAATGGCATTAAGAATATTTCCTCTTATTCAAGGTGAATGTGTGTAAGGATTTCCATTGCAGCAATATTTTCAGTAGTCTACATTAGGAAACAATTTCCATCAGTGGGGAAATGGATACATAAAGTGTGGTTTATTCATATGATAGCTTAAACAGCGATTGTATTACATGAAATTGATCTTCTATACTTGAATATGGATGCACTTCATCCAAATGTTGACTCAAAAGAAAGTGTCAGTATGATACCTAGAATATACTATCATTTATGTACATTTATAACACATATAAAGCTATATTCTATGTGGTTTATGAGTAAGTGCATGTATATAAGGCTTCCCAGGTGAATAAGTGGTAAAGAATTCGCCTGCAATGCAGGAGTCATGGGTTCAATCTCTGGGTTGGGAAAATACCTTGGAGATGGAAATGGCAACCCACTCCTCTATTCTTGCTTGGAGAACTTCATGGACAGAGGAAACAGCATATGTATACAAGTATTTGTGGAAAGGGCCAAAAGAAAGGGAATAAATGTCAGTAGAGTGATCTCTGGGAAGGGAATGGAAGTGCAAAAAATTGGAATTGTATCAATCATCCCTTTTTTAAAATTAAATAGTATCTGGACAAAATATGCCAAAATTTTTATATTTAAAAATTCTGAGTAGTGAGTATATGAATGCCTGTTATACTCCTCTCTCTACTGTATATTTGAATTATTAAAGAAACCCTAAAGCTTTTGAGTTAAAAATTTTAAGACTATTTTATTGCATTTTCACACTGTTCAGATTCCTCTAATTAATGATCATATTTTTATTGGGTGTTCAGTATTTGTCAGGCACTGCACTAATTGTTGTAACTATATGATCTCATTGAAGCCTTTCCCTAAGCTTTTGAGGTTAACCAGAAGATCATTTGAACCTCATGGGGAGCTTAAAACAAACAAACAAACAAACTGATGCCTGGACCCTATTCCTGAAGAGTATTGTGGTCTGACATGGAAATTGAGTATGTTTTAAAACTCCCCCTGTGATTCTAATATGCAGCTAGGGTTAAGAATTCTTGAAATAATTTATAGATTTGGTTCCCAGAGTCTGCCTGGTTTTAAGAATCACCAGGGGCTAATTACAGAGTCTCAGGTTCCACTTAATCACATTCTCTAGGGAAGATGCCAGTGTTTCGATCAAGATCTTTGATGATCCCTCTGATCTGGAGAGCTTTATAAACCTGGGATTAGTACTTTCCAGCCTGAAAGGCCTGTCCCTCTCACCTGCATCTCTTTCCTGGAGATCCTGATGTAGGAGGTCTCAAGAGAGACTGCAAAACCTATTTTCTCTAAAAAAGTATACCAGATGGTGATCAATCAGATTATGGACTCAATAAAGTACATATTATTATTACTATTATTATTATTGGGCTTCCCTGGTGGCTCAGAGGGTAAAGAATCTTCCTGCAATGCAGGAGACCCAGGTTTGATCCCCGGATCAGGAAGACACCCTGGAGGAGGAAATGACAACCCAGTCTAGTATTCTTCCCTGGGAAATCCCATGAACAGAGGAGAAGGATGCAACCTTCCATGGGGTTGCAAAGAGTTAGACAAGACTTAGTGACTAAGCATGCATACACGCATACATTATTATTATTACAGAGGAGTAAATAGAGAATCACAAATGAGAAACACCAGCTTGGCCTCGCTCCAAAGCTCATGCTATTTCCCCCACTTACTGTTCTGATATTTGGAGTCATTTTCCCCAGGCTCTGTCTCTGTGCTGATCCTAGCTCACATTTTCCTTTTTGCCAGGACCCTACAGGATTACAAACAAATGTGGACCTTCTCTGTCAACAGATGGAAATGCAAGTAGCAGAAGCCAGCCCCTTTGCAGTAGGGCTGGTGGTATCTCTACTCCGAAGCAGGGATGCAGCTAAACAGGCTGTGTACCGGGACACAGACCCTAGGAGGGAAGCAGAAGTGGCACCACGAGCGTGATGCTGGATCAGCCTTTGGTACAGCGGAAATGTGACGCACTGAGATGCTGTGTGTGTAGACTCTGCCCTGGTCCATCGGGGTTCAAGAATTGTGAGTGTATATTGGAAAGAGTGGAAAGGGCAGGTGGAATCTGCAGAGAAGTCGGGAGGAGCTGAAGAAAACCAGGTCTCAGAGTCCTTTCTTTTCCAATTCTTCCTTCCAATCTACGCCCCCACATTCCTCAACCTGCCCATCACCAGATGAATCATTCTAAAGGTACATTTTCAAAGTGCTTCTGCTGAACATGAGTCCCAAGAGTGACTTCTTGGGAAAAAGAAAAAAGATGGGAGGGTTTCTATTGGAAACTTCTGCTCATCGTATGCCCCTCCTGAAGATTAACTATGCTCATTAACATTTAAAAATCCCTGAGAAGTCCTTCAGTAAAGGACCGAAGTAAAATACAAGAGCTGTTCCCAAGTAAACTGTGTAGCTCCTGTGTTCTCAGGAATTATTTTGAATAACAATATCACAAATAACAGGCTTCCCAGGTGGCTCAGTGGTAAAAAGAATCTGCCTGCCAAGCAGGGAACCTGGGTTTGATCTCTGGGTTGGGAAGATACCCTGGAGAAGAAAATGGCACCCCACTTCAGTATATTTGTCTGGGCAATCCCATGGACAGAGGAGCCTGGCAGACTACAGTCCGTGGGGTCGCGAAGAGTCAGACACAGCTGAGCAACTGAACCGCAGCAGCAGCACCACAAATGAGTATCCTGTGTGTCTGTGTCATCAGGTCATTGAAGAATACTGCCTATAAGGCAGGATTCAAAAATGCAAACAACAACAACAAAAACTTTTGTCATCATGTTAGTAATATTTAAATTATTTTGCTCTGCACCATTTTTATTTTATTTTTATTTCATTTTAACTTTTTATTGTATCTTGGAGTATAGCTGATTAACCGTGTTGTGACAGTTTTAGATGCACAGCAGAGGGTCTCAGCCATCCATACACATGTACCCATTCTTTCCCAAACTCTCCTTGCATGCAGCCTGTTGGCACCATTTTTTGACCAGGTAGCTGTCTACCGGTAAAACCCCAGTTGTATTTATGTGCCACGAATTCATTTTGATTTTTTTGTTTGTTTTAACAGCACTTTATTTTCTTGTGGAAAGGAAGGGACTCATTCATGCCCTAGTTTTAGTCCAAGAGCCCAGAGGTTGTATGTACATGACCTATACCCAGCCAATCAGACTATTTCATCTTCTCAGCTGGGCGAGCTATGGGCATTTGGCCTATGTCAAATCATCAAAAAGTCAGTTCTGGAACTTCTTTAACTCTTGAGACAGTAAATTTCCTTTTTTTACCCTAGGGTTTCTGGATATAATAAAATTATAAGTTTGAAATATCAGAGGTACTGTGCACAGTGAGTTTTCCCTGCAGGTGAAACCAACAGAGAGGAGAGAATGGAACTTGGAAAAAGAGAAAGACAGTGGCTATAGGCTGTTGACTATTTAAGCCCCTAGATCCAACTGTGCCTGAAGCCTACACTTTCTACAAAACTTTCTGTTGCAGTGAGTTAATGTCTTGCTCTCAATTTTCTTTGCTAAAGCAAACTTACAGTGAGTTCCTGTCTCTTGCAGCCAGAGCAGTTTCTAACATGGCGGTTCTCAAACTGTGGTCCTCAGAGCCGCAGCGTTAATTCCCCTGGGAACTTGCTTTCAACATATATGTTCCTCCTTTACCTTCCACCTTTACTTTCTTGAAACCACCCTAAACGCATGACCACAGCCACCTGTTTTTGACCTTAATAGTACCTATCACAATCTACTTATTGCTTGCCTTCTGTTTTGTTTTGTCCACGAGAGTATGACCTCTAGAGCCATGGATATTTTCTAATTTATCACTGATCCTCCCACTGAACTGAGAACAGAACCTGGAAAATGACTGAGAATTGCTTAAGGCTCCTGATTTGTGTTTTCAGAGAGCCTCCTCTCCCAGGCTCCATTTAAGAAGGCAGACCTTCTTAATGAGAACTGGTAGCACCCATAAGTGTGTTTCTGGAGCCTGTCTCCCTGGGGTAATTTAAGATTATGAAGCGCAGGCCCTTGTTAACGGCTCTTGTGAAGTAGTTGTCCTAACTTCAAACATGGGTCACTGTAATAAATGGTGCAGGAAAAACACAATTTGGGACCTGCTAACTGTTCTCGCCTCACTGAGTTAAACATTACGTCTGCATATGGCCAAAGGTCGATGAAATGAAACCGCCCCTCAAGGAAGCTAATAGAAAGTCAATTACTTCGGCCCTGTAAATTGCTTTTGGAGCAGACCCTTTTTGGGTCTTGTGGGACGCTTTCTTCATTCAGCTCTGATGGGTGGATGGAAGGCCTTAAGGATCACTTTGCGGCCAGCCTCCTGCTACACCAGGAAGCTCCTCTCTATCTGCTGCCATGAACAGCCGCATCATCACCCTGGGCTGGGCCGCCCAGGTCAACCCCTTGCTTTGAATCAAAATCAACCGATGACTAGTGTGTTTTGTAGGCAGGCTTCTGCTTGGCCAAAGTGGACAAGAGAACTCTCCGGAGTCTACTAGAAGTGAGCAGGGCTCATCCATGCCTGAACAGGCTTCTCAGTCAAGCCCCCTGGCCAAAGGGATTGTCCGTGTCAGGGGTAGTCGTTAGCAGGTGTCTCAGCATTCCCTTCCTTATACCCGAATAGGGGAACCATCTTCCTGTCTCCGGTTCAATGAGAGAATCCATGGCCTGGCAGTCAGGGCTGGTCCTGGCTGCTGGAAGGGCGTGGCCCCCTGCTGTCCTACCCAGCCTATTTTTGAGCTAAGTGTGAATAGCTTCTTGTTTCCCTGAGAGCTCCAGACGCCCATTCTTTGTATTTGTGGAAAATGCAGCAAAGCAATTTGGAGACACAATTTCAACCTCAGGCAGAGAAGCTCTCATTACCCCATCAGAGAAGAAGGAGTGGGGCATCCAGAGGTCAAAGGGCAGTGCGCTACACATCCACTCCAGGCAACACCCAAACAGTTGTAGCATTTAATTAAGAAGAACCTTGCACTCTTAGGGGGTATCAGGAAATTCACTTTTATTTCAATCTGCCTGCAAACACTCCAACCACAGTGTCTCTGCCTCTCTTCTCAGCCATTGAGTTTCACTGACTTTGAGCCAATTAAAGTATGTTCTTTTTCTTTTTTCAGTTAGGTATTGGGAAAAAAATAACAGTGAAGACTATTCAGAAGCTCAGAAATAAGGAGCCAGGCAGGGAAGCTGGAGTAACAAAGAGGTGACTGAAACTGGCTTTAGAGGTGTGACAGGGTCAGAGAGTTTTGGCTGGATTTGTGTTAGGGATTGTGTGGTGTGGCTCACCTCAGGTGTCTTGCAGAGACCTGGTGCGTGCTGTGTGCTAAGTCGCTTCAGTCGTGTCCAACTCTGCGTGACCCTATCGACTCCAGCCCACCAGGCCCCTCTGTCCATGGGATTCTCCAGGCAAGAATACTAGAGTGGGGTGCTTTACCTTCCTCTGGGGGTTCTTCCTGACCCAGAGATCAAACCCGAGTCTCTCATGTCTCCTGCATTGGCAGGCGGGTTCTTTACCGCTATTGCCATCTGGAAAGCCCAGCAGAGACCTGGTAGCAGCTTCCTTGTCACCTGCAGAGGAGGGCAAGCTCCTGAGACTTTGAAGGTCAGAACTAGATGAGAACTCTTCCTCTCTCGGTTTCCTTCCCAAGGACACTGGCATCAGAAAAAGATCTCCTGGGGCCCCACTCATGTAACGCATCCTCTCCTCTGGGTCTTTTGGGTCACAGTGGGCTTCCCTTTGCTGATGCCCTAAAAGAGAGGGTGATCTCCCCTGAGAAAGAGAGGTTTTTGGTGCCTCTTTGTAACTTTATTCATTTTTTGGCTGCACCAGTATGGGAGATCACCAACCAGAGATCAAAGCCATCCCCCCTGACCTGCAGGGGAAGCGTGAAGCCTCAACCACCGAACCACCCGGGAAGTTCCCGCCTCTTCATGACTTTAGAGAGATAATTAGACTGCTCTTTGATGGCGTTCTGTGCAGCCCTGTCTCTGAGTGCTAGATTTTGTCTTGAAATTAATTCCTCAGGATCTTGATGCCATGTGGGATTCTTAACCCTGGACCACGAGGGAAGTCTCCACTTGCTTATTGATGGACTAGGAGGTAACCAGGGATTGGGGATGGGACAAGGCATTCTTATTGAGGGTTAAGGGGTGAGAAGATGGACAAGAGAGATTGCTGGTGGGAGTCTTTTCCATCAGTCTGTCAGGCTTGGTTCAGATCCTGATGTTAAAGGCCATAAGTCAGAAGTTTTGACAGAACTGGTCTGGAGAGTCCATTCGAGTCTCAGGATCCCAGCATTAGTGCTGAGGGGTCCCAGAACAGCCAGGTTGAGGAGGAAGCTGTGAGTGTCCTTGCAGGCGAGTGGGAACAAGGGCAGTCCCAATGTCCTGAGGATTGTAAGTTTCAAGAGCACAGGGACAGAGGGCTCCCCTATGCAGAGTGGACCCCTTCAGGTGATTCTCAGCAGCAGAAATTGACAAATGGCAGATGGAAGAGAAGGACAAGAGGGACAATCTGTGGCAAAGACAGCTAAGGATTTCTTTGTGGGCACATGTAAAAATTTGTGGGAGGCGGGGAATAAACAATTTGCTTGGAATAAGTTCCTGTTTAGTTAGGGGCATGGGGACTTGGAGCCATTGCAATCCTAGCACAGATGCAACTATGAAATGATGAACTGGTAAGAGACCACATATCCAGGCTACGTGTAATGACCCAACCAGGAAAAAGCAGGATCTCAAAGATTACAAGCAGAGTGGGAAACAAGGAAGATTTCCTGTGAATGACTTTGCTGTCAGGAGTGCCTGCAGCTATTGGATTGCTGACTGTCTATCCTGGTGTGGATAGGATTCAGAAGTGCCCAGGATGGGGTTGGGCTGAGGAGCTGGGGCCCTGCCTGGTTCTTTCTGAAGCAGGTCATTACATTGTGTATATGTGTCCTTGCCTATGGGTTTCCCAGGTAGCACAATGGTAAAGAATCAACCTGCCAGTGCAGGCGATGCAGGAGACACAGGTTCAATCCCTGGGTTGGGAAGATCTCCTGGAGGAGGAAATGGCTACCCATTCCGGTATTCTTGTCTACAGAATCCCAATGGACAGAGGAGCTTGGACAAGACTGAGCACCTGAGCCTATGTTTATACATATATCATGCAGCGTTACTTTTTGAAACTGTTGTGACGGGTGATAGAAACTGTTTCTTTAGAAATTCACCCCTTCTTTGGTCATGCTCTGGTTGAAATGCTTCCTCTGGTCTCTGAAGTGGCTTCTCTTCCACCCTCATCCATCACTCCTTCCTTTCTGGTCTCATCTCATTTCTTGGAACCTCAATTTCTTCCCTCGTATCTCTTCTTTCCTCACCCTCCTGTCTATCAACACTGTTTTTTTTTGTTTGTTTTTGAATTTTAATCCTGATTGGCTTTCAGGATGTGTTAGGAAGGCTGTGTGTGGAGGCTTGCCATCCACAGTGACTGGGGTCGCACCCATATCATGGTCATGGTCATTTGCCTTCCTCTTAGTAAGACCCAGTAGCTAGGAATGGGCCCTTCAGGGCCATGTCCATGTTCCACGGCCCTGCTCTATGGCTTGACTGATGGCTCTGGGAGGGCTGACCAGCTTATCGTTGCCTGGAGACCATGAAACCTGGAACAGAGCATCAGACAGTGGGGCTGAGCTACTTTTTGATGGCAGCGCTGGAGAGAGAAGGTTCATGATAAACTCCTGCCACTGTTTTGGCTGCTGCAGCTATGGGCTCACATGTATGCCAGGCCAGGCTGGCATAGACAGGAACACTCCTGTGATACCGCAGGGGATGGCTCTGATATTGTGTTAGAATGGACTGTGCAGAAGTCACAAACAGACCAGCTCATCACAGGCCTGCACGATACAAGTTTATCTCTCACTTACCCGGTGCCTAATGGCTTGGAAACCCTTGGTCATGCCCTCTTCCAAGAAATGACGGAGGTCCTGGTGGCTTCCATTGAGTGGACACGCCATCTGGAACATGGAGCCTCCAGAACATATATATATATATATATCTTCTGCAGGGGAGAGGGAGGAAGTGTCAGCTGTTCTTACTGTGGATCACCCAAAAGAATTACACACAAGGGTCACCATCACTTTGGTTCCCATCTCATTTGCCACGCTGGCTGGCCATGAGGCCTCCTGAGAGCCATAGAGAAATGGTGAACACTAACCCCCTCTGCCACCAGCTTTCTTCTTCTTCTTTTTCAAATATTTATTTGCTTGCCTGCAGCAGGTCTTGCTTGTGGTATGCAGGATCTTAGATCTTAGTTGCAGCATGTGGGATCTAGTTCCATGACCGAGGATCAAACCTGGGCCCCCTGCATTGGAAGCGTGGAGTCTTAGCCGCTGACCACCTGGGAAGTCCCTGCCACATATTTTTCAATAGATGAAGAAAAAAAAAAAAAAAAGAAACCTCCTCTAGGATGCTAGTGTTTTCATGTGGTGATGAGAGTGGCTCTTAAAATAAAGAGTTTAAGGCCAACAGAATCTTTAGGGCGAAGCAAGATGTAAGATGAAAGATATTATTTTGTTTGAGTTCAGTTGTTGCCGGGGTCCAGCCCCAGCGGATCTGGGGGTCTTGAGGGATGAGTGACGTCAGCGGAAGAACTGAGCTGAGTCGATGTGTAGCGATGAAGCAGTCTCTCTTTATTGCTGTTAGTTTTGTGGGGTGATGGAGATGTCTCTTACTTTATTCTTGTTAGTTTACAGTATTATAGCCAAAAAACATCCCCATTACATCGCAATTATTCTATACAATCTTTTGTTTTCTGCCTACCATCAACAACTTTAACATTAAGCTCATTTTCCTTGCAAAAGGTCGGATTTCTGCATAATTAGACTGAACAATAGTATGTTTACCATTTGAATGTCTCCAGCATACTTCGGATAAGTACATCAATCTAAGTAGAAAGGTTACAGTTCTCTTATTAGGTGCAACTATGTAGAAGCTAGAGAGAGGGGCTTAAGCTTGAAACTGTTTTATTCTATTAACCTATTTTGGTTCTTACAAGGAAAGAGAAAAGAGGACAAAGAGATAGTTTAGCAGCACTGCTTTAACAATGAAACCCTATTAACCTTACAACTACTAAAAGGAATTCCTATGTCTACACTACCCTAAAGCAATCAGTGTCTCCAACTATGCTGGCCACAGTTATGAGCATTCCTAAGTCCCATTCCAGCCTGGTTTTTTCAAGGAAGGGAGCCTCCTCTGTGGAGTGGTCGGGGGAGTGGGATGTGGAAAGGTGACCCAAGTACGAGCCCTTCTGGTGGTGGCTTTGCCATGACCCCCAGAGAACTCTTGGTAAACTCCCCAGTAACTAGTAGGAGGTATAGTAATCTATTTAAATGTCCCTTATTCCTCCTTTGTCCCTGGGAAAGAGAATCTGCCTTCCTGGATCCTCTGAGGGAATTATCTCAGGATGAATTTTTTCTAACTGGGACTGACCTATTGAGATGAGCTACTGTTCAGAGCACAAACAGAACTTCCCAAGAAAAATACCAGGAAGGGCCTTGCCTTGGGATGCCCCGAAGGAAAATCCGCTTTGCAGTTTCCTTCTCAGTCTTGTGACCTTGTCATCCGAGTGAGGGGGCATCCTGACGGCTCCAGGCAAATTGTGCCAGAGTAAAGGCAGCCACTGGTACCCTTTGCCTCATCCTTCTGGTTGCTCAAAAGACAGCTGAGTGCAAGTCCTCACAGCCTCTAATCCTATAGAACTGAGCTTAAGGATAAAGAACGAAGTTGGTGGGGGGCTGTTTTTCTAAGTGAAGTATCCTGTCTGCTTCTATAGATACAGGAGAAGATGTCTTGATTCATTAGATAGCTGTCAACACCCCAAGTGAGAGGGGAGGCAAGAACCACAAGACAGAAGGGCGAGGTGGGCAGAGGAGCATGGTAGGAGAGGGGTTGGGTTGGGGAACTTGGGTGCTTGGAGAGACTCCTTGCATGGGCTCAGTGGAAACCCTGAGGGAGGGTTTATTACCTGCTGACTTAGAAAAGGAAGAAACTTATAGAAGTCTGGTGTAGCCACCCCATTTCCTGCCAGTCCCTTGCATATGGTTCATAGGTGCAGACACCCCAGAGACCAGAGATTCGCCTCTTTGATCCCCACTTGGCTCATTTGCCCAGTGCTCTAGGAATTCAACCTGGCACTGTGGTCCTTACGGCAGAAAATGCTAAAGCAGAAAAATAAAACAGAACATTTCCTTTAATTCCAATTTAACTAATAGAGGAAAGAAATTAGCCCAACAGCTAATTTTGTGGCTGCAAATTTCAAAGCATACTTTTTAAAATTCAAAAGGAGAATCTCACTCACTTATCTAGGTTACTTATTTATTTATATTCCTCTTAAAGGGAAATTGTTTTCCATTGCTTCCTGGTTGTTATCACTGGCAGGAGACGCATGATTCCATGAAGGAATTAGTCCTCCTTCTTCCTTCCCTCTCACTCCATGCTATCTGGACATGCCTGCTCTCTTTCAAGAAATCACACCATCTAGAACAGACACTAAGGTTCAGCCCTCACAGGGCAGAGGGTTTAATGGCCAACATGCCACAGTTAGAGAATAAAGTTGCCAAAACTGTGTTACACAGATTGATACTTGAACCCACAGCCTTTTAACTGTCTTTTAGCCACATACCTGGTCTCAGGACTTAATGGAACTGCTTCTCCATTCTTCCCTTTCTGTTCTTGATGTTTCAACAGAGAAAGAAATAAGTGAGAGATAAAGTGATGGGTTTGATACTTAGAGAAAAACAGATCAAAGCTAGAACGTAGGCCATATCAGAAGGTGAGAAAAGAAAGACCTTGAAATATGGCGTGGTTAGTTTTGATAGGCTGGATAATTTCATGGGATAATGAGTGGGAGGAGTATACCAGCTATTTTGCAGGAAGGGTGGTAATTTCCAGGAACTGGGCCACTGACCACTTATTGAATTTTGTGGTTGGCCTTGCAACTGCCAGGATGCCGGTGGATATTTCACTCCGCTTGATAATGTGCTACAATGAGTCTATACTGAGGCTCAAGGTCTAGTAGAAGTTGACTTGTCCACCATCTTGGACCTATTTGGTTCTAATCAGTTTATGCTGTATCCTCGGGCTTTGTCACTCTTGTAAAGTTTGTGCCCTGCTCCCTCCCCTGCAGTTTCAGTGCCAGTCACAGGCATTTGACTTTGAACCCTGGCTTTGCCCATACTAAACTTAGAATAAGTGTCTTGCTTTCTTTGTGTCTTTAATTTTCTCATTTTGTCTCTTTTAGGGACTTCAATGGCTGTGCAAAGCACTTAGCATAATCTCCACTGCATAGTAGGGATAAAACAAGTAGAAGCTAATGTTATCATGATTTGAGGTAGGCTGAGAATGGGGCTTAACAAGATTTATTTCATGCTTCTTGTTTTTCCAGAACATTTATCTTGGCCCTTATCTTGGTCATAGACTAATTTGAAAAGTTGATGAAATTTCCTCAGAACAAGGAAATATGAAGGTGAAACAAAATTTTGTATGCTTTTATTGACTGCTTTCTATAGCACAGTGGTACTCAACCTGTGTGACTAAGAGTGTCCTTTTTTTTTTTTTTTGCTTTTTATGCCCCTCCCCCGACTTGATCTTAATGGTGCTTCTCATCTTGTTGATTGAGAAAATATCTAATGACACACAGCGACTCTGAATTCTGTAATGCTTTTAAGAGATTTTTCATTCTTTAATCACAGCAGCATCTATCTGGATTTGAAAGGAAAAGTTGTAAATATATCTATGGGCCACATGATTGAGTCCATCTGTATTCAATGCTTGGTACCCCTGCGGATTTTTCCATTGTTGGAAACTTCTCCAGAAGAAAGGTTTGTGGAATCCAAGACTGGAAAGAAATCAAAGGGCCATTCAATCCAACTCCATTAATTTGCATAACACAGAAGTCAAAGGAGGAAAATCAACTTTTTAAAAGTCACGCAGCCAGATGATATCAGAGAGGATACAGGGATCCAGAATCCCCACAGCCTAACAGTTACCTGAAGTTTGCTTGGCTTGGCAGTTCTAGGTTGGTGGAAAGTCTTGCTCTTCCACCAGTCAGTGGTCAGTGGTCTGTAAAGAAAGTGAATTGGGAAATGAAGCTTGGCAAATAACTGCAGTTTCAAAGCTAGAGTGACGGTATAATTTATCTTCCAAACCGGGACACATTTGAGAGTGAAAGGGAGTGCTATTAATAATTATGCTAGAGCAATAGGTATAAACTGGGACTATTCTGGGCAAGCTGGGGCAGATGGTCACCCTGCTGAAAGCTGACCGACGCCTAATTCAGAGCAGTTTAAAGCAGTCAGCAATAAGGATGACTTGCTTGAAGGAATTTGGGCTAAGCAAAAAACCTCTACTTCTGCTTTATGGACTATGCCAAAGTCTTTGACTATGTGGATCAAAATAAACTGTGGCAAATTCTTCAAGAGATGGGACTACCAGACCACCTTACCTGTCTCCTGAGAAATCTGTATGCGGGTCAAGAAGCAACAGTCAGAACCAGACATGAAACAATAGACTGGTTCCAAATTGGGAAAGGAATACATCAAGGCTGTGTGTTGTCACCCTGCTTATTTAACTCATATGCAGAGTACATCATGAGAAACGCTGAGTTGGATGATGCACAAGCTGGAATCAAGATTGCCGGGGGAAATATCAATAACCTCAGATATGCAGATGACACCACCCTTATGGCAGAAAGTGAAGAACTAAAGAGCCTCTTGATGAAAGTGAAAGAGGAGAGTGAAAAAGTTGCCTTAAAGCTCAATGTTCAGAAAACTAAGATTATAGCATCTGGTCCTATCACTTCAAGGCAAATAGATGGGGAAACAATGGAAACAGAGAGAGACTTTATTTTAGGGAGGCTCCAAAATCACTGCAGATGGTGACTGCAGCCATGAAATTAAAAGAGGTTTGCTCCTTGGAAAAAAAGCTATGACTAACCTAGACAGCATATTAAAGAGCAGAGACATTACTTTGCCAACAAAAGTCTGTCTAGTCAAAGCTATGGTTTTCCCAATGGTCATGTATCCGTGTGAGAGCTGGACTATAAAGAAAGCTGAGCACCGAAGAATTGATGTTTTTGAACTGTGGTATTGGAGAAGATTCTTGAGAGTCCCTTGGACTGCAAGAAGATCCAGCCAGTCCATCTTAAAGGAAATCAGTCCTGAGTATTGATTGGAAGAACTGATGCGAAGCTGAAACTCCAGTACTTTGGCCACCTGATGTGAAGAACTGATTCATTAGAAAATACCCTGATGCTGGGAAAGATTGGAGGCAGGTGAGAAGATGACGACAGAGAATGAGATGGTTGGATTGCATCACTGACTGGATGGACATGAGTTTGAGCAAGCTCTGGGAGTTGGTGATGGACAGGGACGCCTGGCATGCTACAGTCCATGGGGTCGCAAAGAGTTGGACATGACTGAGTGACTGAACTGAACTGTCACCCTTCCCTCTGGGCAATTTCACATCTTGAAAGCAGAGCGCACACACACACACACACACACACACACTTGAAAATCTGAAAACTCATTAGGAATTACTAGTCTCTCACTGGCCTCCCTCCACGTAGCAGCACAGACACCCCTTCTCTAGTTCTTTCCCACTATGAGTATTAGCTCCTCCCTAGTCCCTCTGCGGGGATCTTGTAGACATCTTCATGATGGCTTGGGCAATCATGTCATCAATCCTTATAGACGTAATAAGGAGACTAGTGTCTTGGAGAATGCCTGGGATGAAACCTCTACAGGATAACCTCAAGCGATCACTTCTCTCCTTAGTTTCCTACTCTATGAAATTACTGGGTGGCACTAGTGGTTAAAAAAAAAAAAAAAAAACCCACCTGACAGTGCAGGAGACATAAAAGACATGGGTTAGATCCCTCAGTCAGGGAGACCGCCAGGAGGAGGGCATGCAACCCATCCCAGTGTTCTTGCCTGGAGAATCCCATGGACAGAGGAGCCTGGCGGACTATGGAGTCCATGGGGTCACAAAAGGTTCCAAGGAGCCTAGTCAGCTACAGCCCATGGGGTCGCAAAGAATCAAACACTTGCTGAAGCTGCAGCGCACATGCATACATAGATGGGACTGATTCACTCGTGTTCTCTGTCAGTCGGGGAAGGATGGGCTGTGCTGTATAGCAAGTAGCCACCAATTCGAAGTGACTTAAGACAGCAAACATTTATTTTTTACTCAGGCTTTAACATGGGTGGGTAGGAGGGCTCTTTGTTTATAGCCACTTGGGGTCCTAGGCTCCACAGAAGGGAATAGGAAATTGGAATTCAAGTAAGTGCCACTGAATACGTTCACCTGAATGTAATGTGTACGTTCACATTTCATGGGCATCCACCAGTCACAGGGCCACACCTCAACTCATGGAGGCAGAGAAGAGCAGTCCTACCACGTGTCCAAGAATTGGGGAATCAGTATTTATAAATGCTCCCAGGGCTATTCACCCCACCCTCAAATTGTTTCTAATTTAAAATTTTACAATGAAAGTGTCATTTCCTTACTTCTCATCCCCACCTTCAAATGAACCCTAATGGAGACTATGACATAAAGTGAATAGAACTAAAGCTGATCTGGTTGAAATGGAAGTTGATGACTTAGACCTTCATACTTTGGTAGCAATATGATTTGTTTTAGGAAGATCATTTGATAACTTTGTAGATGACAGATTGAATTTGGAGATACAGGGAAGACCAGTTAAGTGACTGTTTAGAATTTTCTAGGCAGGGGAACATGAAGACTGGACAGAGAACAGAATGGGAGGAATTGTATTTGCTATATATGTCACATAAAAATTACCCTGAAATAGGTGGCTCAGAACAATACATGTATAGATAGCATCTCACAGTTTTTAGGGGTCAGGGTGTGGTTGAACTGGGTCTTTTATATCAGAGTCTCTCACAGGCTGCAGTTTAGGTATCAACCAGTCTACTGTTATCTTGAAGTTCAGCTGGGGTGAGACCCTTTTCAAGGTCTCTTAGTGGTTGTTGGCAAAATTCAGTTCCTCCTGAGCTATTGGACTGCGGAACCGCCATTCTTTGCTGGCTGTTGTTTGGAGACCACCCTCAGTTCCTTGCCCCTACTTCTCTCCAATAGAAGAACCAGGGAGAGAGGATGTGTGAACAAGATGGAAGTCATAGTCTTTCAAAACCTAATGACAGAAGTATATCATATCACCTTTGGCATATTCTACTGGTTAGAAATCTCGAGGTCCAGTTCACTCTCAAGGGGTGTGGATTACAAAAGGTTGTGAACACAGGAGGTAGGGAATCATGGGATCCAGGTTACAAGCTGCCTGTTAAAGGGGATTTGGGAGAAGTTGAGAAACCTGAACCTCCCTGAAGGAGAGTAATGAGGTATGGGTTACAGAGATGGGGAAGGAGCAGGTAATACCTTCAGAACTTTGGTTTGGATAAGAATGGTGCCATTATTTGAAATGGGCAAAGCAGAATCAGGTGTGAGGCATTAAATGCCAACCTGGGCAGAGGTCAGGCTGGGTCCCTAGATACTCAGAAACCCAGTTAAAAGGTTTCTTAACTCCCAGCTGGGCACCCATATCCATCCTGCTCTGTTCTCTGTTACTCCATGCTCTCCCTTCAAACTTGAGCAGACTAAAGGAATTCGGGGTGAAATTTATAGCAAGTAGAGGTGATTGAAGTGGATTTAACATTCCGGTCTTTTCAATGTAAATTACCAGGCTCTGACTCTTGCTTGGGCACCCCCTCCCCATTTTCAGTTAGAACTGAGCAAGGAAAGGCCTACAGAGTGGGATTTGCATGAGGCTTTAAGAGAAAATGAGAGAGACACAAGGGTTATATGGTCAAGCCTGCCAGGCTTGGTTCTCTTTGAGACATAGGCAAGTGGCTTATTTAACTTTTTTTTCATGTATGTGTAAATTTCCTAAAAGGTTGACCTAAATGAGTTCTTACCAAGATCTGATAGCCCAGGACAATGGAATAATCCTTTTTAATAGGATTACAGGCTGTGCTAAAAGAGGCTGGCAGCTTTTAGACTGCATTGTAATATGTGCTCAAAGAAAGCAGAGGAACACTAGGACAGAAACCAGGTTTCCTCTGTTGTTTCACACCCTCTAAACTATTCCTATCTCCAGCTCACCGTATCCTTGGTTACCCAAACAGAGCACATCCGGGATCCTCTTCTGGAATTGTCTCTAGTCCTGGGTCCTTAGGTGTTTCTGGGCCATTATGAAAGGTGACATTGAACTAAAGGATCCCTCAAGGTCAGTCATGTGCTTGTGGGAAAGAATCTGCCTGCAATGCAAAAGACTCAAGAAACACGGGTTCCATCATTGGGTCAGGAAGATCCCCTGGAGGAGGAAATGGCAACCCACTCCAGCACTCTTGTCTGGAGAATCCCATGAACAGAGGAGCCTGGCGGGCTACAGTCCATGGGGTCACAAATGTCATGACTGAGCAACTGAAGGTCAATTGCAGTAACATGACCTGATTTCTTCAGTCTATCTTTATTCAAGTTCTCTTCCAGTCTCTATCATTTCAGGTTCTTTATTCTGTGGGATATCAGGAACAGACTGTAGACCCAATTCAGGAAGTCTCAAGATGAGGCATTGTGAATTGGACAAGGGCTTTACATGGGACTGATGACCCCGGGCTTGAATGTTTAATGATGAGGATTCTCTGTAGTCTTTGGAGAAGGGTTGTGTCAAGAGTTCCTTTAGCTCAAAACCCTCGTATGAATGCTTCTCTTAGATTTGGAGAGGGAGCACTGTTAGACATGTAGGAGAACCTGATAGGAATACTAAAGCAGCTTCCTTCTAGAATAATGTGATTCACAAATGGCAAGGCCAATCAAGAAGGACAAAAATTAAATTCCATCCTCACAAAGGCAGGTGAGACACATGTCAGATCATTAGCAAACATTAATTAAGAAAATATTCTGCAAAAGTGACCATAGGCATAATGAGTGAATTAAAAAATATTTTGTCAAAATTTCATCTGATTACAGAAACACAGAGGCTATTTTATTATTTGACAGTCTGAATGTTCTGTAAGTGTTCTTAATACATTTAAAAATTCTCAGTCAAGTACTTCAAGTGTCTATCCAGTCCATTAGGATGCAGTCTACTTGTTTGAAGGTTTTTTGTTGTTTTGTTTTGTACTTGGTTGTTGTTTAGTCACTTAGCTGTGTCTGACCCTTTGCAGCCACGCCAGGCTTTTCTGTCCTTCATTATCTTGATCAGACTCATGCCCACTGAGATGATATCATCCAAGCATTTCATCCTCTGTTGTCCCCCTCTCCTCTGCCCTCAGTCTTTCCCAGCATCAGGGTGTTTTCCAGTGTATCAGCTCTTCACATCAGGTAGCCAAAATATTGGAGCTTCAGCTTCAGCATAAGTCCTTCCAATGGATATTCAGGGTTGATATTTTGTATGCGGACCTCACTTATATTGAAGACTGGCTTACACGTTAGGTTTTCTGGCCTTATTCTGGGTGTGGGACTCAGATTGCTCTGCCCACCATGATTCAAGATCAAAGATGGGTATTTGGAAGGAGATAGTGAGATTATAAGTGGAATCCAAGGTGGGGGACAGCCATGGTTTGGGGAATACAGTTAACCAATTTACCAGTGAGCTTTTATGATTAAGTACTTGCTGTGTGCACAGGGATACAGAAGAAGCCAGAACCAGTATACCCGAACCTCAACTGACATTTAGAGAAAGCATTGTTGGTGGTCAACCCCTGGAGAACAGGAATTTTGCCTGTGTTGTTTGTGACTATAGATTCAGTGCCTTGAATGATACACGGATTTTAAAAAGAGTTATTCAAATGATGAAATGCAAAATAATAAGAATGTAAAAAGTGTTCAGCAAAAGGAGACATTGGTTCGGATTCAGTAGACAGAGCATGCCTAGCACACCCATCCCTGTTTCTGCAATCATCCTTATTCCTGCTCACCATGGACATGTCCTCCCTGCTTTTGTTTGCCTACCAAATGCATCCAGCACTTCAAACATCCTTTGGCGCTGTATCCAAGTTATTTCCTTTGATCCTGAAGCCCAAAGAGATCTCTCACTTCTTCAAACTCTCATAAAGCATTTATGAGGCCTTTGTTGTACACTTCAGTGGGGGAAGGTGGGAAAAAATGAGCCAAGGTCTTTTGGAAATCACCTCATTTAACCTTTAAAGTAAACCCAGGAACAAATTATATTATTGTCTCTGTTTTTTTCAACAGTGGTGACTACCAACACAAGGCTAAAAAAATTATTAAAGAACCCAGAGCTGTTTAGACATGGATTTGGAATGATACTCGGGTCTTCTGGGCTTCAAATCCCATCTCACTCTCAGCAGGTCATGCTGCTCTCTCTCTCTTTCTCATTTATCCCTACAATGCTCCCCCTGGTGTAGGCTTGGTTAACTCACATCTTGCCTTGTAAGTAGATTTCAAATTTGAGGAGGACAGTGAGCTTTGTATGTCTCAGTCTGGATGTTGCTTACTTTTCACAAGACAGTTACTCAAACTTGTCTACTAGATCAATAGCGAATAATGGGAATTCCCTGATGGTCCATTGGCTAAGAATCTGCACTCCCAATGCAAGGGACCTGGGTTCAATCCCTGGCCAGGTAGCTAGATGACACATGCCTCAACTAAGACCCAGCATGACATAAGTAAGTAAGTAAATACATATCTTAAAGAACAATGAATGAGCTCAATCACATGTCCACAAAGTCTGAGTATGAGCCTTGATTGGATGACTTGCTTCCATTGTCCAAATGAGGTCCCCCACTTTCTCCCCTTCTTGCCAATCACACCAGTCTGGAAAGGCATGGGAGGGCTTGGACTTTATAAAGCTATGGCTTCGAATATGATAGACTCACACTCTGTTTAATAAGCCCACTGTTATATATATTTTAGAATTCCAAATTTAAATCCAACAAATATTTGCTGAGCACTATCGGCAGAGATGTGAAAAGATTAAAGGAGAGGGTGAGAGGAAATGAAAAAGAAGATTCTGTGACTTCCTGGAGGATGGGAAGGTGGTAAATGTGACTCAGAAATAAGGCTGGGTCAGAAGGCTCGTGAAGACCAATTTGGCAATGGGGCCCATGCTTCCTGGGCTCCAGACCATGCTACATGGGAAGCTGTCAGTGTAGAAGCTGATAGAGGTTTGCTGGGCTTCCCACCTAGTGGCTGGAACTTCCTCTTGCCCAGGAGGTGCATTTAGGCACGCTTGAGAGGCAGCCTGTCAGTGGCCACAGGGCAGATGGCATTACCTGGCACTGGTGAAGTCAAACTCCTAGTCTTCGCCTCCTTGGGGCTGTGCCTGGACCATGGTTCTCTAGCTATAGAATGTGACTCTGAGCCCAAAAGGTGAGCCCAAGGGATTGATTTAGATGAATATCACATTCAGTTTTCCAGGTGGCACAATGGTAAAGAATCCTCCTGCCAATGCAGGAGATACAAGAGATGTGGGTTTGGTTCCTGGATCAGGAAGATTCCCTGGAGGAGGACATGGCAACCCACTCCACTATTCTTGCCTGGAGAATCCCATGGACAGAGGAGCCAGGTGGGCTACAGTCCATAGGGTAGCAAAGAGTTGGACATGACTAAGTATACACACACATACATATTCAACGATGCTTTCCTTGTAGTGTCTCAGTGGGTCTCCAGGTGGACAATGGGTCAGATCTCCAAAACATCCATTCTTGGTTTGTCTTGGCTTTTGCTTCAAATTTCAGTGTTGTCGCTTTGGTTTCCATGTGATTTCTAATCCACTCTGTCCTTCCCCATGGTTGACTTGGTCTCCTGGTTGGAAGAGTCCCTCTTTGATCTTCTAGCCATGTTTTCTTGTTATATTTCAGCTCTGGCCTCCAAACCATGGCCTCAGCCTAAGCCTTTGTGTTTTGGGAAGACAGCAGGGGACTTCCCTGATGGTCCAGTGGCTAAGACCCCTTGCTCCCAAGGCAGGGGACCATGGGTTCAATTCCTGGTCAAAGAACTAGATCTCACATGCCACTACATGGGTTAGTGGCATTACAGGTGGATTCTTTACTGCTGAGCTACCTGGGGAACTAATTAGTTTTGACAAAGCCAAATAATAAATAAAAATAAATAAATATTAAAACAAATAAATAAAGCCTAGTGGTCCTGTCCCAGCTCAGTTGCAGCTTCTGTAATTATAGTCTCTTTCTAAAACTCCCTTCCTGGGTGTCCACAAAGCTTTGTGAGCCAGGCCAACCTCCCCTCGAACTCTGCTCGCTGCCAAGCTCACTCTGCCCTTGAACTGTTTTGCTTGGGTCATCAAGAAAGAACCCTTCAGTGCATTTCAATTCTCTAAGTCAAGTTTGCTGAGATTCTGCTGGGCTCCTTCTTAGTGATGATTTATGCATGGCAAGTGGAAAAGCGTGCTGTTTTCATTCCTTTTAAAACCAAGTAATGACCTGGGGGGAGAACACTATATCTATATCTGTGTCAGTTCCTTCCCCCTGCATATGTGTCTTTTTCTCTATCTAAATCTGCGTAGCTACATCTATATTTGTATGGGTAGGGATACGGTGGCATGAATTTAGGAGTCCAGCAGAGCTTTGCCACAGCATTGTCTATAATTTATATTTGACCTAGTAGAACTTGACACTTATTTGCAATGCAAAGATGCAGAGTTGCATCATGCCCTTCAAGAAAGATCTGTGTAAATACAGGTCAACCTCTTCAAGTGAAGTAAAAATAATAGAATGTTTGTCTTTGTGTTACAGTGATGAAGATATTCAAATTGCCTTGATATAATATTCACTGGGAAAATGAGAAGAGCCACTAACGGAATGACCTTGGGCACGTCCTTCAAGCACTCAGGACCTCAAATTCTTCAACAGAGAAAAAACAAAATGATTTAGACCAGATGATCTCTAAGGGAAACCTATGACAAAGAAGCTTTTGATTTTTGGCTGGCATTTTAAGAAACATTATTTATTTTTATTTGAAGGATAATTGCTTTACAATATGCTTTGGTTTCATCCATACATCAACATGGATACACCATAGATATACATATGTCCCCTCCCTCTTGAACCTCCCTCCCACCTCCTACCCCTTGACTGGCATTTTTTGATAAGTTGTTTTCAGTCCAAATCTGGTCTTACAGGTTCTGCTTAGGAAATGACAACTGCAGGTTGAAGAACAGGGTCTTCCTGTTCCGGGTTATGTGTCAGTCAAGGGTTAGTTAGGAAAACCATGCAAGGTGGTTTAACAAAGGGGGCTTGATACAAGGAACCAGTGTGTTGGAATCACTGCAGAGCCAAATGGGGTGGTGAGGAAGCCCTGAAATTAGCAATAGCAGGAATTCACCACCATCTTTGGGCTGAAAGCACCAAGTGCAGTGGGGATTTTCCTGAGCACAAGATCCAGGGCTTCCAGAGGGAGATGGGACCACAGAGTGAGTGACACGCTAGCAAGAGCTGAGGCCACTTCAGGACAGAGTTACTGCCACCAGTACCACTCAAAGCCAAGGAGAGAGAAGTAGAAAGGGTCTGGCTGATTTTCGCCTCTCAGTCCCCAGTTGATTTCAGACACTCACAGAAGCCAGACCTTGAGGGAGTCTGGGATGCATTGTTTGCAGGATCCCTGGGGCTTCCCAGGTGGCACCAAGGTAAAAGAATCTGCCTGCCATTGCAGCTGATGCGAGAGTTGCGAGTTTGATTCCTGGGTCAGGGAGATCTCCTGGAGTAGGAAATGGCAACTCACTCTGGTATTTTTGCCTGGGAAATCTTATGGACATAGGAGCCTGGTAGGTTGCAGTCTGTGGGGTGGCAAAACGTCAGACACGACTAACCGACTGAGCATTCACAAGCAAAGGTGGGGGGAGGGTGGGGCCTAGGGCAAGCAAGTAGTTGACTGATGTAGGCAAGAAAGGACGCACACAAATATACAGCTGTGTATTATACATATATACACACACACTCACACACACACACACATAAATGGCTGCGCCAGGCTTTAGTTTCAGCATGCTGGATCTTTAGTTTTGGCAGACAAACTCTTAGTTGCAGCATATGGAATCAGGTTTCCTGACCAGGGATCAAATCTGGGCCCTCCGCATTGGAAGCATGAGGTCTTAGCCACTGGACCCCCAGGGAAGTCCCAGAAGATCCTTTCAAAGCATTTAGAAGTGCCATTCTATCCTGGCTTTCCAGTGACCTGGCCACCTGAGATGAAGCTCAGAAAGGGAAAGATGTTTCTAAGGCCTTTCCAACCCCTATCACTTGCATTCAGCTGAGAAACAACTTTTAGATTTTCAAACAATTTTGTGATATTTTCGATTAGTAATTACAATTTCTGATTACTTGCCCTGTGCTGAGCAGTCTGTAGGCGATATCTCTTTCTATCCTTTGACTAATTGCTTGAAAGATAGAAACACCCCTGTTTTATAAGGTGAAGAAAAAAGGTCAACGAGAAGGATTCACGTGCCCAAGAACTCTGGCTGGCTGTGTAGGAGGCAGGATTGAACCCAGGGCATTGTATCTCTAAAGGTCCCTGTCGAACAGTGGCAAGGTCAAGTCTAGTGGAACTCACTGTTTTATAAGGACTGTCAGTTTGATTTCTGGAAAGGAAAGCTGTAAAATGCCAGGAAGCTGTGGCAACAGCACCCAGGCAGGAAATAGCCACAGGGCTTCCAACCTTCTCAGAAGCATCGACTAGGAGGACAGCCCCCACCCCCGTCAGCCTCTCCCATCCTGAGGTCTTCAAGGCTTCTTCTCCCCCTACCCCCATTAAAATTTGTTTTAAAACTTTTTATTTTATATTGGAGTATAACTGATTAACAGTGCTGTGATTGTTAGTTTCAGGTGGACAACAGAAGGTGAACAACAGAGCAGCTCAGTCATACACATACACGTATCCATTCTTCCCCAAACTCCCCTCCCATCCAGGCTGCCACATCACATTGAGCAGAGTTTGCTGTGCTAGACAGTAGGTCCTTGTTGGTTACCCATTTTAAACAGAGCAGTGGGTACATGTCCATCCCAAATTCCCTGTCTCCTGGGGGCTTCAAGGCTTCTAATTCTTCCTGGCAGCTTTGTTGGACTCATGCACTTCTTGGTCCCTATAACCAGATATTTTTTTATTTACAGAATCACACTAGGCTTGGGAATGTGGCTGTGAAAAGTTATTACAGATGCTATTTGAAAAGAGTTGCTGAGTAAGGCCATTACAGCCCAGAGTAAAAATGAGGTGGGGGAGATAAGTGGATTGTTTTGGGAGCCACACAACAGATGGATGAGTCCCAGCAGCTGGTGGTCCAGGAGATGAAGACAGAGGCAAGCGGACAGCTGCCCGGAACGTGAAACACCCAGGCCCCGTGGGCTCATGCCCCCTTCAGGCCACAACAGAAACTTGTTGGGGTGAAGATGATGGCAATCCAGATCAGGGCTGGACTTGGAGGAGAATCCACATATATTCGGGAAGGCTTAGGAAGCATTCAGGAATTTGACCAGGGTTCAATGCTTATGCATAGGCTTCCCCAGGTAGCTCAGCAGTAAAGAATCCACCTGTAATGCAAGAGCCCCTGGAGACATGGGTTCCATCCTAGGATTGGGAAGATACCCTGGAGAAGGGCATGGCAATCCACTCCAGTATTCTTGCTTGGAGAATCCCATGGATAGAGGAGCCTGGCTGGCTACAGTCCATAGGGTCGCCAAGAATTGGACACAACTGAAGTGACTTAGCATGTACACGTGAAAGGCTTATGCGTAGGGTCCCTATAAAGAGGATGCTTTACCTCCCTCATTCTTTTTAAAATTGATTAATGGTGTTAATAATACTTATTTGATAGGGCAGAGGTGAGGATTAAGTGAGGTAACCAACAGAAAATTGCTCTATTAATTGATCAGAAACTTTGAAGGATTATTGCTGAATATGTCTCCCCTGTGTGTTCAGCCGCTAAGTCATGTCCAACTCTATGGGATTCTGTGCACTGTCTATGGGATTTCCCAGGCAAGAACACTGGAGTGGGTTGCCATTTTCTTCTTCCAGGAGAACTTCCCGGCCCAGGGATTAAAGCTGAGTCTCCTGTGTCTCCTGAATTGGCAGGCAGATTCTTTACTACTGAGTCATGCCAGAAACTTCATGTCTCCTCTGCACAGGCCCTAAAATCACATCTCTTAAAGATGTTTAGATGTGAGGGGTGACATACTGTCCCATGCCAGTCAGACCCAAACCAGTCCTTGACTCATTTCACAAGAAATGTAACCAAGCAAGAGGATGCCCCCAGATGCATTGGTGAGCCCAATAGTAGCTGGGGGCAAAAAGACCAAGGGCATGAAGGAGCATATGTAGGACGTCAGGTAGGACCATGTGTAGGACATCAGAGTAAAGAGCTTGGTGGGATTAAAATGTCTATGCAGCCACAAAGGGCACAGTTATTACCAGTTTTTAGGCATTTAAGAAAGGTAGACTTCAGTGCAATCAAAAAGAAGACTTACTAATAATTTGAGTTATCTGATGGTTGGATGGACTGCCTTGTGAAGTAGTTGAGTTCCCCATCATTGAAGGTATGAAAACTGAGGTTGAACATTATGGAAGAGAGACTAAGCACTAAGAGTTCTGGATGGTGCTGGGGACCCCTCAACAGTATCTGACTGTGATTTTGGGGGGACTCTGCCTCAAAATGACTTGCTTCTCAGTAAAGATTCACTTTGATGATAGGAAGTGACCCAGATAAAGAGAGACCCCAAAGAGGGTCTGATTCCCTGGTGGCTCAGTGGTAAAGAATTTGCCTGCCAGTGCAGGAGACAGGTTTGATCCCTGGTCTGGGAAGATACCACCTGCCTCGGAGCAGCTGAGCCTGTGCTCCACAACTAAGAGCCTGTGCCCTAGAACCTGGGAGCTGCAACTATTGAGCCCGCACGTGGCAGCTACTGAAGCCCACACACCCAGAGCCCATGCTCAGCAACAAGAGAAGCCACTGCAATGAGAAGCCTGTGAGCCTTGCCCATGTTCCTATACATGGGGTGCGGGTTCAAACCCCGGAGGGAGAGCTGAGATCCCGCATGCCTGTGGCCAAAAAACTAAACACCAAATAGAAGCTTTGTCTAGCATCACAAATAGAGAGTAGCCTCTGCTTGCAACTAGCGAAAAGCTTGTGCAGCAATTAAGACCTAGCACAGCCAAATAAACAAACTGAAAAAAAAGAAAAACCACCTAGAGCTCTTGACTGCGAGGCAAGACTAGTGACAGAGGCATCCTTGGCTCCTGGGACTACTGAGAGCTTTCCTAGCTTTTTGATGCAACACACGTACCCCCCACCCACTACCCTGCAATAGTTTCTATGTCTGTCCTAGCTTATCCTTACAAACATCCTACAGAATAAAGCAGGCAGATAGTCATAGTCTCATCTAACAAGTGGGCAACCAAGGAAGGAAAAAGTAAAATATATGACTTCACAAACTGCAGGTTGGAACTGGGTGGGATCTGAGGGGATTGGTTATGCCAAACCTCTCACTGTACAGATGGGAAAATCGAGGCCCTGAGATGCAGTCCCTTGCCCAGATTCACACTGGGCCAGATCATTCTTTGCACAATGTCCCACAGTTATCACTGTGGACTTGTGGGAAGGATCTGATATGGCTCTCACTGAGGCAGTCAGATCAAGAAGAGATTGTGGGGGACTTCCCTGGGGATCCACTGGTTAGGACTTGGCCTAGGGTGCGGGTTCAAACCCCAGTGGGAGAGCCAAGATCCTTCATGCCTCGTGGTCAAAAAACTAAACATAAAACAGAAGCAATATTGTGAGAAATTCAATAAAGTCTTTAAAAATGGTCCACATGAATAAAAAAAGAAGATTGTGGACCCTCATTCTCCGACTGATGGGGAAAGTACTTTGAGCCTTTGTGGGAAAAGGTTCCAGATAAATGGAGGATTTCTGGAATCCAGCAGAATTAAAGGTCTGATGGAGAAGCAACCACAGGGGATTAGGGTGATCTCTGGCCAGGTCAAAGATGCTCTCCTGTGCTCTGGGAAGGGGTAGAAACCTTGGGGGAAGCCTGGGACAGCAGAAGGGGTAATGCAGGCAGCAGGGAAGCAGCTGACTGGGGACAGTCTGCCACTCTACACAGCATTATCGACGTAATTACACAAAGGACAAGTTTTCTATTTGAAAAAAGAGCCAGAGTACAAGAGGCACCTCCCGCCAAAACAACAGCCATGTTGGCAGTACCAATTGCTCCTGCTGCTGCTGGTGGTGCCCGGGCATCCTGGCATGAGCTGGCTTCATGGATCCCAGCTGGGCAGAATGAACAAGGGTCCTGCTCCTCTACTGACCCCAGGGCAGTACACAAGAGGTAAGTTTTCTTTAATCACTTTCCAGCCTGATCAGAAAGCGAGACAGAGACAGCTCAGAGGTTTAAGGACCTGGCAAGACAGTAAAATGAACAAGGCAGTATTTTTATCCTGAGATGGTGATATGAAGGAGACAAAAATATGTTTTATATATACATATATTTTTGGTCATGTTGAGTGGCATGCGTGCGTGCTAAGTTGCTTCAGCTGTGTCCAACTCTTTGCAACCTCATGGAGTTTAGCCTGCCAGGCTCCATGGGATTCTCCAGTCAAGAATCCTGGAGTGGGCTGCCATTCCCTTCTTCAGGGGATCTTTCCAACTCAGAGACTGAACCCGGGTCTCCTGCACTGCAGGAAGATTCTTTGCCATCTGAGCCATCAGGGAAGCCCTATTAATATATGACACGCAAAATATTTTTCAGAGTGTATACACAGTGTGTAAGCATAATAAAAGATGCAAAACTATGTTATCTAAGTTTCCTCCTATCAACTGAATGTAATTCAGTTCACAGAACTTCAGTATGTATTAAGAACCCAAAGTGTGCTTTGGTTCTTTCTTTGTCCTGTAAAAGAGTCCAAGTAGAAAAAAAAAAAAAAACTAGAAGGGCTTGGTCCTTCTCTTAAGAGGCTTAACACATAGTGGGGGCTGTGAGGGGGGGTGTAGACACATTTGTAGGTGACCACCACAGGAGGCAGAAGATAGACATATAGCCGTATACACAGAAAAGTATGGGAGATGTGAGGAAGACCTGAATCTGAAATGGTGAGGTGAGGAAGACTGGATGGACAGGGAGTTGCCTGAACTGACTTTGAAGGCTGAGTATAAAGTGCAGGCTCACAGCTGGAAAGAATTACCTGGGCAACGAGAAGGGGCAGGGCCACATCCCCAGGTTCGTGGAGCCTAAGCTTCTGGGCGGCGGGGAGGGGAGGACTGGAAGGCGCAGGGAGGGAGATGGAACCTTTTCCTGCATCTCCAGCCTCTCCCTCAACTCAGCGGCGGCTTCTCTCCGGCTCTCCTGACCAGATCTAAGTGCTGAGGACTCACTGCTGCCCTGAAGCACCACCATGGCATCTGAGACCTAACCAGGCCATGTGAGACGACCTGTGCCACTCGCACAGGTAATAGCTTTCTGATGCAACACACCTACGGCCACCCCCACCCTGCAATGGTTTTTATGTCTATCATAGCTTATCCTCTTTTTATTTGTAAACAAATATACACTTTATTATTTTTTAATTAATTAATTTATTTTTTAAAAATTTTCTTTACATTATTGTGTTGGTTTTGCCATACATTGACATGAATCTGCCATGGGTATACATATGCTCCCCCTCCAGAACCCCCCTCCCTCCTCCCTCCCGATTCCCTCCCCCTGGGTCATCCTGGTGCACCAGCCCTGAGCATCAAACCTGGGCTGGTGATTGATTTCACATATGATAATTAACATGTTTCAATGCCGTTCTCCCATATCATCCCACCCTTGCCCTCTCCCATAGAGTTCAAAAGACTGTTCTATACATCTGTGTTTCTTTTGCTGTCTCGCATGCTGGGTTCTCCTTACCATCTTTCTAAATTCCATATATATGCGTTAGTATACTGTATTTTTGTTTTTCTTTCTGGCTTACTTCAATCTGTATAATAGGCTCCAGTTCCATCCACCTGAGTAGAACTGATTCAAATGAATCCTTTTTAATGGCTGAGTAATATTCCATTGTGTATATGTACCCCAGCTTTCTTATCCATTCATCTGTTGATGGACATCTAGGTTGCTTCCATGTCCTGGCTGTTGTAAACAATGCGGTGATGAACACTGGGGTACACGTGTCTCTGTCAAATAAATGACCCAATCAAAAAGTGGGCCAAAGAACTAAACAGACATTTCCCCAAAGAAGACATAAAAATGGCTAACAAACACATGAAAAGATGCTCCACATCACTCATTATCAGAGACATGCAAATCAAAACCACAATGAGGTACCACTTTACACCAGTCAGAATGGCTGCATCCAAAAGTCTACAAGCAATAAACGCTGGAGAGGATGTGGAGAAAAGGGAACCCTCTTACACTGTTGGTGGGAATGCAAACTAGTACAGCCACTATGGAGAACAGTTTGGAGATTCCTTAAAAAGCTGCAAATAGACCTGCCATATGACCCGGCAATCCCACTGCTGGGCATACACACCGAGGAAACCAGAATTGAAAGAGACTCATAGCTTATCCTTACAAACGTCGTACGGAATAAAGTAAGGCAGATAGTCATAGTCCCAGCTACCAAGTGGGCAATCAATTCTGGGCTGAGTCCCTGCAGTTCGGGTTTTGTACCCTGTCTCTTTTGCCCCTTCGACTCTGGGACTCAGTTTCCTCTCCTGTCACCCATACCTCGTAGTGCCTGTTGCAGTCATTACATACAGCAAACACAACCACACACATAAAAAAAAGTGAGGAATAAATATTACTTCTCTTTGAGAAGGCCGAACATGTATGTATGAGAAACTGTGTCCCAAGGAACCATTGTTCCCAGTTGGAATTCAGGCTTCTTTTGTACTCAAAGGGGAGGCGATGCATATGGTCGCTGCCAACTTCTTGGTTCCAGAAATCACTTGTCCTCCATGTAAATCTAGTCACAATGTTCCTATCAACCTCCTGCAAGACAAACAGTATTCTCTGTTTTGCAACTTTTTACCTCTATAGGAATGGAGGAGTGTTACACCCTCAAAGGTCAGAGCCTTGGGAATGGGCTCTCTTGTGGATTTCAGGCTACAGGCAACATTCTTAACTTGCAGCAAAAGCAATAGATAAGAAGGTTAAAGTAAAAGGAAATTCAGTATGGAGTCAGGTTTATTCTATTCTATTACAAAACCCTCATAGAGTACACTGAACCAGCAGCAAAGCTGGGCCATGTTCTTATCAGGAAGGTGCCCACAGGCTGTCTTTATTGCTCACCTAGGAATTTTCTTTGCTGTATGTTGGAGGATCTACCTCTCAGTTTAAAGAGACGCCATTTAGGAGGTGCAGTTATTTGCAAAATTAATTTTGAGCACTTGAACTTTTTGCCAAGGACGATATAAATGGGGAGGTTATTTTTTCCCTCTTGTGATGTTTTGAGGGCAATTTGTAATGGATGAGCATTTTATTAAAAAGGGAGCAGTTACTTTTCTCTCACCCACAAACTCTGCATAGGTAGCAAAATGTAACTCCAGTCTGATATGCAAACACGGCAGATATCTTGCTCTAGAATTCCATACACGTCAAGCTCATCTCATGAATTGTCCTTACTAACTCTGAAACAGGGAATAAAGAGGATCTCAAACTGCCTCCTGGATCCTGTCCAAGATATTTCAAATGTTTGATATGACATAATACAAATGGGGTATTTTATTCCCCCAGAGGTCAGAGGAGGGAAGTTCCTGACCATATAATTATATTCTGACCTCCTGAAATTTACCCTGCTGAAATTTACCCTCTTGAAATTTTCTTGTTCTTTGCATGGCTAATGCCCTGCGTTCCCTTCTGAGTGGGAGTCTTGTGCTGAATGGAAAAGAAAAGGAAATTTCTCATTTTAACCACACACCGCTGGCCAAGGTAGATAGTTTCTACTCTAACAATGGTGGTCCTCTGTGTCTTTTGAGGATTTAGGGCAGCTTCTGTGTCTATTGTTAAATGAATTTAACCAGTGGTAATGGAGCGAACAATAACATCCCGGTGATATAAGAGCAATCCTGCATGCCTGAAACACAGGCTGTGAATCAGGACCCCGATGTACATATCAATGGCCCAACTTGTTCAGATGTAACCATTGCAGTTTCTAGCATCAAATACCAACTGGGCTGGAAAAAAACGAGAGAGGTGGAATTCAGTTAAGTAAAGGGTTAGCTGCTCTTGCATTTGCCTGAATACATCTTGTTCTTAAAATAACTGCAGGGTTGAGTTTGAATTGTTTTCTTGTGTGTGTTTGGTTTTGTTTACATTTGTGGATTTTTTTTTTCAAGTAGGGCTTTCAAGGGTAATTTATGTCTGTAATTGCATCCTTAACAAAACTGCCTAATCATAAATTAAAACAAACATTTCAAAAATAGGTAAAGTGAAAAATAGGTTGTTTTCATTACCACCTCAGATTGTTTCAGTGAATAACACCTATGGCCTCCTTAAGACAGACTTCCTCTTCCAGGTGGATGAAGAGTCCCCAGCACCAGACAGCATAGACACACAGAACTCCATCCAGCCATGGTTTTGGATTCCACAAATTCTTCAGTATTAGAAGGCTTATTCTTTAGGAGACTGTTTCTCTGATGTTTTTAAGTTTGTAATATGTTCATAGATATGAGACCTTTTAAGAATAAAGTTGCCTTCCCTTAACTTCTCTAATCAGATTCCCTTCCATAGAGGAAACTACTGTAGTCAGTTTAAAGACTGTCCTTCCAAACTTTAACAGATGTATAAATACTAAATCTGTTGAACTGTACCTATTGCACAACTTGCTTTTTTTAATTTAATGATATAGATAGGAGTTCTTTCCATGACAAAACAGGTAAGACTTACCTCTTAAAAAAAAAAAATAGTACACTGAGTTCCATGATATAAATAGACCCTACCTTATCATGTCATTTTCTTATTGATGACACAGATAATCTTTTAAACTTTTTCCTACTATAATTATGCAATACAAACCCTTGTCTCTGCCATTTTGCATTGATGACAAGCATTTTTCTATGGTAGGTACCTAGAAGTGAAATTTCTGGGTTGAAGGATATGCATATTTTAAATTTTAATAGAAGTTGCCAAACTCATCTCTAAAAATGTTGTACCAATTTATACTTCCATCAACAGTATTTGAGGACCTGTTTCTGTACACCTGAGCCAATACTTGCTATCATTCTTATTTTAATATTTTATAAACTGATGGGTGAAAGTGATATTTCATTGTTCTTTTAACTTGCTTTTTAATTTGATTACTGATAAGAGTGAGCAGCTTTGCATTTGCCACCAACTTTTCGAAGCTGAATTTTTAAATTATATTTTATTTTAATAAATGAGTGCAAGTCCGTAGTATAAAAAGGCAAATAATGCTAAAAGAGTTATAGCAAAAAGAAAATATAAGCCCTCTGGTTCTATTTTTCTCTTGTTTCTCTCTGCAAAGACAAAACCTTTCCAATTTTATGGTTACTTCTGCTGCTTTTTGCTTCCATATTTCTAACTAATGTGCATGTATTGCTGTCTTTTGATACTCCATTTTTACCCATTATTCAATTTTACTTCTGAGGCAAGTTTTCTAGCGTAAATTTAATCTCCTTTTCTTGCTTAGCAGTAGGCACTATATAATAGGGGCTGGTCCAGGTAAGGAACCAGCCTTTCCTGCTCCCCTTATAGGGTAGTTAATGGTTTGCATGTGGCAATCATTTAAGGGGAAGTAAGTAACTAAGTAAGTGTTAGTCAATCAGTTGTGCCCAACTCTTTGCAGTCCCATGTACTGCAGCCCACCAGGTTCCTCTGTCCATGACGTTTTCCAGCCAAGGATACAGAAGTGGGTTGCCATTTTCTTCTCCGGGCATCTTCCCAACCCAGGGATCAAACTCAGGTCTCCTGCACTGCAGGCAGATTCTTTACAGACTGAGCTACATGGGAAGCCCCATTTAGGGGGAAAAGCTCTTTAAATGGAGATAACATATAAGTGAATTTTGACTTTCTCCCTTTCCTTGCCCATTTTGCTTGGAACACAGATGTAATAGCTGGTGCTTGAGCATTTATTTTGTGACCACAATAGTCACACAAAAAATAATAGAAAAGTGCAAGAACTCTAAGCAAACTTTCCATAGAAATTCTCCATCTACTTAATTTTGACTTTCTTAAATTCTGCTAATCACTTATTATTTTTCCATCTGCATTTTGATTTTGTGTATTATGCTCACATTTAAAGATGTTCCCTAATTTCATGGAAAATAGAGATTATGGTCCTGTTGCATTTTCTTCATGTAGTTTTATGGTTATTTATAGAGGCTAAAAGTCAAAATGCCTTTTCTGTGTTACTGTAAAGCTAGAATTTTGGTATATTTTAAATGCCCTTACTTGTACTGTAATTTTGATTTCTACAAAGATTATCAGTTCATTTCAGTTCAGTCGCTCAGTTGTGTCCAACTCTTTGCAACCCCATGAACCACATCATGCCAGGCCTCCCTGTCCATCACCAGCTCCTGGAGTTCACCCAAACCCATCTCCATCGAGTCAGTGATGCCATCCAACCATCTCATCCTCTGTCGTCCCCTTCTCCTCCCACCTTCAATTTATCCCAGCATCAGGGTCTTTTCAAATGAGTCAGCTCTTCGCATCAGGTAGCCTAAGTATTGGAGCTTCAGCCTCAATACAGTCCTTCCAATGAACACCCAGGACTGATCTCCCTTAGGATCGACTGGTTGGATCTCCTTGCAGTCCACGGGACTCTCAGGAGTCTTCTCCAACACCATGGTTCAAAAGCATCAATTCTTTGGCACTCAGCTTTATTTATAGTCCAACTGTCACATCCATATATGACTATTGGAGAAATCATAGCCTTGATTAGATGGACCTTGGTTGGCAAAGTAAAGTCTCTGCTTTTTAATATGCTGTCTAGGTTGCTCATAACTTTCCTTCCAAGGAGTAAGCATCTTTTAATTTCATGGCTGCAATCCCCATCTGCAGTGATTTTGGAGCCCAGAAAAATAGTCAGCCACTGTTTCCACTATTTCCCCATCTATTTGCCATGAAGTGATGGGACTGGATGCCATGATCTTAGTTTTCTGAATGGTGAGATTTAAGCCAACTTTTTCACTCTCCTCTTTCACTTTCATCAAGAGGCTCTTTAGTTCTTCTTCACTTTCTGCCATAAGGGTGGTATTATCTGCATATCTGAGGTTATTTATATTTCTCCTGGCAATCTTGATTCCAGCCTATGCTTCCTCCAGCCCAGTATTTCTCATGATGTACTCTGCATATAAGTTAAATAAACAGGGTGACAATTTACAGCCTTGATGTACTCCTTACCTATTTGGAACCCGTCTGTTGTTCTATGTACAGTTCTAACTATTGCTTCCTGACCTGCATACAGGTTTCTCAAGAGGCAGGTCAGGTGGTCTGCTATTCCTATCTCTTTCAGTATTTTCCACAGTTTATTGTAATCCACAGTGTCAGAGGCTTTGGCATAGTCAATAAAGCAGAAATAGATAGTTTTCTGGAACTCTCTTGCTTTTTCGATGATGCAGCGGATGTTGGCAATTTGATCTCTGGTTCCTCTGCCTTTTCTAAAATTAGCTTGAACATCTCAGTAGTTTGAGCATTCTTTAGCATTGCCTTTTTTTGAGATTGGAATGAGAACTGACTTTTCCAGTCCTGTGGCCACTGCTGAGTTTTCCAAATTTGCTGGCATATTCAGTGCAACATTTTCACAGCATCATCTTTCAGGATTTGAAATAGCTCAACTGGCATTCCATCACCTCCATTAGCTTTGTTCATAGTGATGTTTCCTAAGGCCCACTTTACTTCACATTCCAGGATGTCTGGCTCTAGGTGTGTGATCAGAATATCATGATTATCTGGGTCATGAAGACCATTTTTGCACAGTTCTTCTGTGTATTCTTGCCACCTCTTCTTAATATCTTTTGCTTCTGTTAGGTCCCTACCATTTCTGTCCTTTATTGTGCACAACTTTACATGAAATGTTCCCTTGGTATATCTAATTTTCTTGAAGAGATCTCTAGTCTTTCCCATTCTGTTGTTTTCCTTTATTTCTTTGCATTGATGGCTGAGGAAGGCTTTCTTATCTATCCTTGCTATTCTTTAGAACTCTACATTAAGTGGCTATATCTTTCCTTTTCTCCTTTGCTTTTCACTTTCCTTCTTTTCACAGCTATTTGTAAGGCCTCCTCAGACATCCATTTTGCTTTTTTGCATTTCTTTTTCTTGGGGATGGTCTTGTTTCTTGTCTCCTGTACAATGTCATGAACCTCCATCCATAGTTCATCAGGCACTCTGTCTATCAGATTTAGTCCCTTAAATCTATTTCTCACTTCCACTGTATAGTCATAACAGATTTGATTTAGGTCATACCTGACTGGTCTAGTGGTTTTCCCTACTTTCTTCAATTTCAGTCTGAATTTGGCAATAAGGAGTTCATGATCTGAGCCACAGTCAGCTCCTGGTCTTGTTTTTGCTGACTGTATAGAGCTTCTTCATCTCTGGCTGCAAAGAATATAATCAATGTGCTTTCGATGTCAACCATCTGGTAATGTGCATGTGTAAAGTCTTCTCTTGTATTGTTGGAAAAGGATATTTGCTATGACCAGTGCATTCTCTTGGCAGAACTCAATTAGCTTTTGCCCTGCTTCATTCTGTACTCCAAGGCCAAATTTGCCTGTTACTCCAGGTGTTTCCTGACTTCCTACTTTTGCATTCCAGTCCTGTGTAATGAAAAGGACAACAGACTGAAATTACAATCACAGACAACTAGCTAATCTGATTACACGGACCACAGCTTTGTCTAACTCAATGAAATTAAGCCATGCCGTCTGGGGCCGGGTCATGGTGGAGGGGTCTAACAGATGTGGTCCACTGGAGAAGGGAATGGCAAATCACTTCAGTATTCTTGCCTTGGGAACCCCATGAACAGTATGAAAAGGCAAAAAGATAGGACACTGAAAGATGGACTCCCCAGGTCGGTAGGTGCCCAATATGCTACTGGAGATCAGTGGAGAAATAACTCCGGAAAGAATGAAGGGATGGAGCCAAAGCAAAAAAACCACCCAGTTGTGAATGGAACTGGTGATGGAAGCAGGGTTCAATGCTGTGAAGAGCAATACTGCATAGGAACCCAGACTTTTAGGTCCATGAATGAAGGCAAATTGGAAATGATCAAACAGGAGAAGACAAGAGCAAATATTGATATTTTATGAATCAGTGAACTAAAATGGACTAGAATGGGTGAATTTAACTCAGATGACCATTATATCTACTACTGTGAGCAGGAATCCCTTAGAAGAAATGGAGTAGCCATCATAGTCAACAAAAGAGTTCAAAATACAGTACTTGGATGCAATCTCAAAAACAACAGAATGATCTCTGTTTGTTTCCAAGGCAAACCATTCAATATCATGGTAATCTAAGCCTATGCCTCAACCAGTAATGCTGAAGAAGCTGAAGTTGAACAGGTCTATGAAGACCTACAAGACCTTCTGGAACTAATAAAGATTATACCCTTTCACATTACCAGGAGATTTGTATTAACATATCTATCTCAACTAATGCTGTCAACATTAAATATCATCATATTTAAAAATGTTTGCCATTTTCATAAGCTAAAATGGCATCTTTTAAAAATTATTATTTTATTAGTTAGATTTAAGCTTTTTAAGGGCTTCCCTCATATCCCAGTTGGTAAAGAATCTGCCTGCCATGCAGGAGACCCCAGTTCGATTCCTGGGTTGGGAAGATCTGCTGGAGAATGGATAGGCTACCCACTCCATTCTGGCCTGGAGAATTCCATGGACTGTATAGTCTATGGGGTCCCAAAGAGTTGGACATGACTGAGCGACTTTCACTTTCAAGCTTTAAAAAAAAAAATCTCATTATTAATCTTATATTTCTTCTTTTGTGAATTTTTTTATCTCATTTGTTTGTCTTCCTTTATTGTCCATTTTATCTTTAATATTTTTCTGATTGTTTTTAAGAACCATTTATATATTTTTCATTAGCCTTTGTATTATTCAATTTTTATAAATATTTCTGTCCAATATTTCTTTATTTTTTTCATTATGTCTTATTATTTTTGGTATATGCAAGCTTACATTTTTATACAGTATTTATTATATTATTTGTATTTTCTTCTATTGTTTTTTGTTTGTTTGTTTAGGGGGTATTTTTATCATTTAGAGAGCTAAATATTTATCTATGTTTTCTTCTAAAAGTTTTTACATTTAACTCTTTACTATACCTAGAATACATTTTAACATGCATACAAAGATTTTATTTTTTAAATAGTTTACTTTTTTGTTACATCTTCTATTGACTTTTGAAATATTTTTGCATTGCCTTTTTGTACCTCCTTTTATAATTAGTAACTTTTCACTTATTCGGTTTAGTTTATTCAATTTAGTTTCACTGGACTGTTTCTTGGTTGTTTGGCCAGTGTCATGGTTATTAGATGACCACAGCTTTATAACATATTTGTGAGGACAAGTGAATACTTCATTTTCTCCCAAATATAGCTACTGCTTTTCTGTTTGTTTCTAGAATATCTTTAAATAACTTTGGTAAATATTCAAAATATCTGCATGAAATTTTGATTTAGATGATTAATCTTGTTCTTTATTTTTATGAAATGTTAACATATTGGAAAAATTATGTCTTCCCATCCAGAAACATTTACTCAAATCTCTTTTCTGTTTCCAATTTTACTATTTCCTATATACAGAGTTCTCACACAATTTTTTAGGTCTTTTTATGTAGGTAGTCGATATTTTTTTGCTATCATAAATAAAATCTTATCTTTAAAATTATTATTGTTGGCATAGAGGAAATATGATTTTTTTTGCATTTTTACATTTCTTATTACCACTTACCAAAATTTAATAAATTCTGAGAGCTTTTAGCTTGTAATAATTTTATTAATTGCTCCTGAACTATGTATCTTAATCTCTTTTATACTGTGATACCATTATGGAGGGTGGGGGCTATGGGGCAGTCTTCAATGAACCCCTCACAGGAGGAGAAGCTATAGGATTAAGTCTTAGAAGATTAAAATGCTGTCAAGATGAATAGAAAGCATTAGTCACTCAGTCATGCCCGACCCTTTGCAGCCCCTTGGACTGTAGCCCGCCAGGCTCCTCTGTCCATGGGATTTCCCAGGCAAGAATACTGGAGTGGGTTGCCATTTCCTTCTCCAGGGGATCTTCCTCATCCAGGGACTGAACCCCTGTCTCCTATATCTCCTGCACTGCAAGCGGATTCTTTATCACTGAACCACCGGGGAAGCCCATTGGCATTATAGATGACTTTAAATAAAATAATATAGATTGGGTCAAAACAGATAACTTAAATCAAATGATTAACTCCATCCAGTGCTAGGGAACAGTTGGGTTGGATATTGGATTGAGTCTGACATCTGGTTTGGAGTTCATCTAGAGATCTGGTTTGATTTTGATGTTGGTTAGTTTTTCCTCCTGAGAGGCAAGGCAGGACCGAGAGGTCACTGGCTCCATGCACCACTGTGGGAAAGGGAGGAGTGAAATGGTACCTGGGGTGACCAGATGCAGATGGAGCTGGAGACTAAGGGCAGAATCACGCCTAGGAAGGAATACAGTCAGACCCAAGGCACAGTCAGACAGTGGTTGGGGAGGAGCATGTTGTGGGAAGAAACAAGGACCAGGGCTTCTCCTGGGGCCCCCAACACCCTCTTGATGATCACAGGCTCTGGGGAAGGGGGGTGAGGTAAGACTTTGAACAAGTAAATGCTGCTTGATCCCTGGGCAGACTGATGGGCATGATCTTAATTCTTCAACCAGACCCTTGATGAAGATATTAAATCTTATCAGCCTTGCAAGCCCACTATGAGGGGCATGCTGCTATTTAAACTAGATGATAGGTACTTCGGTTGATTGTACTTTGGGTGAATGTTTGCCCAGCTGCTTCGTGTTAATTAAGTGAACTAAATAAAAGAAGGCAAGAAGGGACTAATGTGGGTCCAATTTCTTACCTACTTATACTCGGGCATGGGTGCTCAGTTGTGTCCAACTCTTTGTGACCCCATGGACTGTAGCCTGCCAGGCTCCTCTCTCCATGGGAGCAAGAATACTGGAGTGCTCTTCCTGGGGTCTTCCCAGTCCAAGCATCGAACCTACCTCTCCTGCGTCTCCTGCATTTACCACTGAGCCACTGGGAAAGCCCTATTAATATTCAGTGTTATCAAGTACAGTCATCTGGATTCCACTACTGAAAGGTGGACTGGCTATCAGTTATGAGTTTGAAGAGTGAGGATGGATTGTGTTATGATCAGAGCATTAGTCCCAGAGTTAACCTCACAGAGAAGCGAGACCAGAGGTACTATGAAAGAAGACATATGTTCCTACGAGAGTGTCCTATGACGTGGAGAAGAAACAAGCAGCTTTAGACTTCAAAGGCTGTCATGATATCATTCTATGACCTCACCTATCATTTATGAATAACAACGAGAAGTGAAAACACGTTTTGGATGCTTATTATATTTTGCATGTGTAAACTGTTAGTCTTAAACATCCCTCTGAGTTAGTGATTGTGATTTCATGCTACAGGAAGGAGGTGCAGGGAGGCTAAGCAGCATGTCCAAGGTCACACAGCTGGTAAAAGACAGAGCTAGAATCAGACTCTGTGCTGAAAGCTTTTATTTGCTAAGTCGCTTCGGTCGTGTGTAACTCTTTGCTACCCTATGGACTGTAGCCTGCTGGGCTCCTCTGTCCATGCAATTCTCCAGGCAAGAACACTAGAGTGGGTTAACATGTCCTCCTCCAAGGGATCTTCCAACTCAAGGATTGAACCCATGTCTCCTGCATTGGCAGGCAAGTTCTTTACCACTAGCATCACCTGGGAAGCCCACAAGCTTTTACACATTCTTTTGTTTAAACATCTCCTAAGAGAAATAGTAGTGTTACCCTCCACTTGTAAATTTGGAAATCAAGGTTTGGAGAGGTAATGGAAGCTGCCAGAATTCACATGGTAAATGATACATGGTGAACTTAGGTGAAAGGCATTTGAATGTTCATTGTACTACTCTTCCAGCTTTCCTGTAAGCTGGGGTTTTTCAGAGTATAAAAGTTGAGGGAAATAGTTATGTCTGATTCCCTGATTCCACTGCTTGACCTCTGCTCTCTGCAGAAGTCAGTGCTGATCATCTGAGGCCCCGTAGAAAGGTGGATCATTATCACCTCTGATGATCACGGGCATCACTTCACATTTACTGTGTATTCAATCAGCAAATATCTTCTTGAGCATGTACTACCTATTAAACATCTCTCTAGGGCCTGAAGATAAAATAATGATCAAACAAACTCCCTGACTTTGTGGAGGTGGGGAAACCAGCCAAGCAGACAGAAAAATAAATATTTCAGTGAATAAATGTTTCATATTATTTCAGCCGGAGATAAAGCAGGATGGACCTCAGAAAAATGATGGAAAAAGATGTAGATTGCTCAGATAAGTGTGATCAAGGAAGGCCTCTCTGGAGAGGTGGTTTGGGGGCTGAAACTTGAATGAGATGAAAGAGTGAGACTGGGGCAGGTGTGGAAGAGAAGTGTATTGCACGCAGGAGGGAAGCAAGCACAAGGAGCCAACAGAGAATAACCCAGGTACTTCACATCTCATTTAATCCAGCTGTCATCTTTCTGTGTTTTTGCTCCATTTTGTTTATTTTTCAAAATGTGTAATCTGCTTTAATAGCATTCCCTTAGAAAGAGAATATAATGATACTTTTTCCTTAAAGTGCCATCTTCCGTTTTTCAGAAAATGTAGGCGAAGAAAAAGATGTACTGTTGAAAGACATTCAGGTGCGAGGAAATGTCGCATTTCTTTCCTATTTAACTAAAGCTAATAGATTTTTCCTCTCAGAAGAGGAATAGTTCCAATCCCCCTTTCTGGAGTTGCTCTAACTGACTGAATCTTATACAAGTCTGGAGATTTATGTGCTGTGCGCCACCTGGGGAGGTGGCTCCGAATCTGTGTTACCTCCCATCTGCTGAAGGGCTTCCCTGGAGGCTCAGATGGTAAAGAATTCATCTGCAATGCAGGAGACGTGGGCTCGATCCTGGAGAAGATCCCCTGGGGAAGGGAATGGCTACCCACTCCAGTTACTCTGGCCTGGAGAATTCCATGGACAGAAGACGCTGGTGGGCTGCAGTCCGTGGGGTCTCAAAGAGTTGGGCACGACTAAGTAACTAACACATTTAACACTTAAGCCATCTGCTGAAATGCCCTTTTTTTAGGTCCTCCCCTTCCACCTTTTTTGTACTGTCCACTGAAAAAAATGCCCGACCTAAAAGGTGACAATTGTGTTATTTTTGGCAGACAAAACAGACAGCTTAAGCCCTGGACACAGCCTCTCATGTACCTCTGAGGGACTGCTACAAGGCAGCAAGAGGGGAACCAGGATACACAGGAGTTTTTGCAATAAAGATCAGGTAGTCGGAACACGAAAAGGCTACTGCTTAAGGAAGACCAGACCTCTCAAGTTAATGAAATTAGTGGTTTTCTATGTATGGGAAGATGCCGAAGTCTAGGCTCACCAGAATCTTTCCTTTGATATGCATCTCAGCCATCCAAGGCCAAGATCCTGTGTTTTCACCACCTGAGTCTCCTCAGGGTGCACAGTCAGCGCTGTAATGTGATAGTGTGATAGCTGCTCTATCCTTTCTTCACTGATGTGGCAGGCAGTACTTTTCATTCACATTGCTAGTTTGGAAGAGTACCCTATACCTTACGTTGATCAGTCTTAGCTGATGTTGAGTTGGCCAAAAAGTTCATTTGCGTATTTTCATATGCTCTTACAAAATGAGCTTTCTGGCCAACCCAGTGCAAACAAATGTTCTCCCTAATCCATCCCTGGTCATTCAGTTTTGTCTGTGGTGACAATTTCTACATATACTGTTTTGATTTTTATGCCCTCAAGTTTACCACCCTTTTGTTTTTTGACTATAGCCTTCGACAACCTCCTGTTAAGATCACTGAAGTAATTACTTCTGCTTTATAAAAAGTAATTTTTATAGTTTATTACAGTTAAGTCTTAATTTTTTTTTTATAATTCATGTTGATACATGGTAAGAGACAGGGATCTAATTTTATATTACTTCCAAAACCCTCACAAAGTTTGCTGAGGATCAAGAAAGACAAATACAGAGAAATAGAATTTTTACAGTATAGGCTTCTTGGTCATAAATGCCATATTCACAACAAAATCTTGTATAAGGAAAATTTGTGGTAGTGTAATTCATGTTTAAAGACATAAGGCCTTTTCAAGGAAATAATGCTTAAGGCCTTTAGTCATGAGCGAATTACTAAAAAGAGACAAACAATTTTCTTTCCTTGAAAACAAAGCAGTAAAATTGAGAGCACTAAGTAAGACAATCCGTGACAGTTCACCCTATTAACAAGTAATAGAAGAGAGTCAATTTTCCCTTACTCACCTTTGTTGCCTAGAAACTTTTGGAGACTCCATTCTTTGCAAATTTAATAAGGTGTTTATAATTTTCTAAAACCATTTAAAGATGTTATGCAGGGTACGAGGCATTATGAGATTGGTCCTACACTGAAAATTTCAAAATATTTTC
This sequence comes from Antilocapra americana, assembly GCA_007570785.1. Lineage (NCBI taxonomy): Eukaryota > Metazoa > Chordata > Mammalia > Artiodactyla > Antilocapridae > Antilocapra > Antilocapra americana. The sequence goes on along the minus strand of ML663013.1, from coordinate 7,515,206 downwards.
TCCTTTATTTAAAAAATGTTTTACTTTGCTGCAATACACATTCTAGGGAAATCAATATAGACCTCAAATGCTGGAGATAAAAATGGCTTACATTATCACCAATCAGAGACACTTAATGGCATTTATTTGGTTTATGTACTTCTAATCCTTTTTCCATGTACATTCAGTTTTTTAACCAAGTGTTGGTTTGAGCCAGTACTGTGGGAAAGAAGGGCAGACTACTTTATATCCTGTGATTAATGAGAATGTGTGGCCCACGTGAATAAAATGGAAAAGAAAAGAAGCTTAGAACTTTCACCAAAGACTATTCATTCATGGGCTATGGCTTGGCATGACATGAAGGAGAAGAACTATGATGTTTTGCAGTCTGAATTCTTGTAGAATATGTGCTTTTGAATATCCTGATAGTTGTTTATTGTGTGTCTACCATTTCTCGTTGTTCAGTAACTAAGTTGTATCCTACCTTTTGCAACCCCATGAACTGCAGCATGCCAGGCTTCCCTGTTCTTCACTATCTCCTGGAATTTGCTCAGATTCATGTCCATTGAGTCGAGGATGCCCTCCAACCATCTCATTCTCTGCTGCCCCCTTCTCCTGCCCTCAATCTTTCCCAGCATCAGGATCTTTTCCAATGTGTCAGCTTTTCACATCAGACCAAAATATTAGAGCTTCAGCTTCATCATCAGTCCTTCCAGTGAATATTCAGGGCTGATTTCCTTAAGGGTTGACTGGTTTGATTTTGCAGTCCAAGGGACTCTCAAGATACTTCTCCAGCACCACAGTTTGAAAGCATCAGTTTTTCGGTGCTCAAGCTTCTTTATGGTCAACTCTCACATCCATACCTGACTACCATATGAAGGTCACTTTATACACTTTACTTCTAAGCCGCATAACAGTTTCCAGAGTAGGAAAAGTAATAACCCTCTCCCTGCTACTGTTATATGTAAGAAAAAGGAAGTTTAGAGGGGTTAGTTATAAGCTATTTTGCTACTTTTAGAGACGATGTTCAAAATATTGAACAACTTGATCTTCAGTCAAAACCAGTACCCAGTCAACCAACATTATGATGTTCTGCCCACTGGCCATGGTATAGGACTGCTACCAGTCCCTATGGATCATAATTTTCTTGATTATGTTTTATATACTGTTTGGTAATCTTTTATTTACCCAATTCAATAATATACTGTGACATCTTTGCAAGTTATTAGATGTCATTTTACTATATATATTTTAGTGCAGTTTTATTTAATAACTCAGAAGGGCTTGTGACTTTTATACACTCAAACTGAAATTCTCTCTAATGGGTAAAATGTACACAGAATTAAAATCACATATAGTTGAATTTTACATAATGAGAATTCACAGTAGGAGGCAAGTATTGTAATGAAAATTAGTAGATACTAAGTAGACTAAGAAGCATCCTAAAGGCTGAGAGCTTCCTGTTGAAAACATTTTCCAGTGGTTTTTCTTTGCACAGATAGAAAGTGTGTGGCTGTGTGCAGGTGTGCATGTTCCTGCGTTTGTAAACAAATTACCTCTTAAAAACCTCCTCCTATTCTGGCCTCAATCCTCTCTCTGTTAAAGAGCACGAAAACAAATAGCAAATTAAGGCAATTTAGGAGGAAAAATGGAAATGATTTGATTTTGAAAAATAGGGTCCTTTCACAAAAGAAAACAAGAAGTTCCATAGTTTAATGACAGAAGACTGAGAAGAATTTAGAAGTTACTAAAAGTCTTGTATCTCTCCTAATTATAAGATAAAGTAAAGCATGACTTAAGTTGTAGGAAGAGAGAGTTCAATTAGGCATAAGAATGAAACTTTGACTCATTAAATTCAGTGCTAGAATGCAGTGCCTAGAATCTTTAACTGGAAAATTTCAAAATTAGAATCTACAATTGGGAATCTTTACATTTTAAGCCCCTAATTGTATGAATCATGAACCAGACAGTAACCTGTGGAAATAGGTACAATCTACACAGTTACCTTAGAAACTAGAGAAAATTTGAATGTAAAGAATTAAAGTGACCAATCGTTTAGACCTGTCTCAGCCAGTACCCAGACACTTCTACATGGGATCCTTAGCATGTAGATTTGACTTATACCATTATTATTATTATTTATTAATTTTGCAGTATGTCATGGGAATTTCCTCTATCTTTAAATGCTTTCTGAGGATCAGTTTTGTAAAAAAAATAAAATAAAATTTATTTGCTTGCTTATTTATTCATTTATTTGACTGGGTCTTAGTTGTGGCACACAGGATCTTTAGCTGCGGCAAGTGGGATCTAGTTACTGGACCAGGGGTCGAACCCTGGGCCCCCTGCACAGGGAGCGTGGAGTCGAAGCCACTAGACGGCCATGGAAGTCACCAAGGCTCAGTTTCGAACAGCTGGTGTAGTATTCCACAGTGAGACTGCGCCTAGCTTCACCCAGCCTTTTGATTTCCCACTTAAGTGTCAGTCTTGGGGTTGGGAGGGGTTTGAGAGTTTGAGGAGGTTCTGATGTTGATGTTTGGGAAGACCATCTATCTGCCTTTGGTTGTGATCCTGCCTCTTTGACACACTCCACAGGCACGAGTGCTCTTTGCAAGGCTTCTTGGCTACATTCATGAACATGTATTTCACATTCTCTTGGGAAAACTATTATAGATTAAAAAAAAAAAAAAAGATCCTAAGTGTGGTCTCAAGGCCTCTGAGAACCCAAAGGAGTCTCAAGATTTAAGAAGGGTTTCCCTCTGAACCGTGTTCACTCCACACAGGCGTTCTGTCTTTTCTCAGATTGGGCTCCTAAGTCACGTGTTTGCCTCTGCTGTCAACGCACTTAATACAAATTCATTTTTATTAAGGAGCTGCATGTTCAGGCTTGTCAATAATCAACCACTTTCTGAATAAGAAATGGCATTCCCAGGGTAAACAAGGAATGGAAAAAATGTGGTCAGCTGAGAAACCAGTGGCTAAATCTCCCCTGGTCTTGCCCTGGGATTTGAAGATGTCATTTTTTAGAATACTGTGCCAGAGATCTTTGGCCTTAAACACACCCTGCCTTTTCTGGGGTCAGATGGAGAATGCAAGTATCTTCCTGCTTTACTGAGACCCAGACATCTCTCTATAAGACAAGAAAATGTTCCACTTACCCAGCTTAGTGGTGTTTTGACACTTTGATGTCCATAGGACTTGGGGTATTTAATTCACGTTGTCAGTGAGAATCACATGTGACTTTTCGGGAGTGGATGTAGTGCATACAGTATGGGGAACTTGGGAGCCAATAGAAGGAATCAAACCCAAATCTTAAGAAAGCAGTGTAATCTGATAAAATTCCTGAAAGAGATGACACATATGGGAAAAGCAGGCAGAATTTAAACATTACAGGTACTTCTTGTGTGCAGTTGTGTCTGACTCTTTGCGACCCCATGGACTGTAGCCTGCCAAGCTCCTCTGTCCATGGTTTCCCAGGCAAGAATATTGGGCCGCCATTTCCTTCCCCAGGGGATCTTCCCAACCCAGGGATCAAACCTGTGTCTTCTGCATTGGCAGCCATATTCTTGATTGCTGAGCCACCAGGGAAACCTTATGCACTTATAGTTGCCCAGATTTAAAATGATGATTAGACACAGCAACGTATTTGAAGAACTCCTTCTAGCCACATGATGAACTCAGGACACAGGTGATTTAATATGAGGAGTTTGTGTATGCCTAGAGCCAGCACTTGGCAGGATACATAGTAACACAGTGCATACTGATTTAAATCAAATTCTGCTGTGTAAGTCAAATCAATATCAAAAAGTCAAACTTTCTGCCCTGTCTCTAAATTGTCTTATCTCATTGTGGAACTCAACCTACTACTTATTCCACAAGGGGTTGGGAGTGGATTGGGGTTTGCCTGAATAGAAGTGATAAGTCACTGCTTACTTTTTCTGCTTTAGAATCTTTCTAGCCTAGAATTCTAGAAAGCTCCTTCTAATCAGTAGAGTTGGCTCATGTTGAAGTCAGTTTCCCAGGTCTAGATGGAGTTAACTCAAAGACCCCTTCCATCATTTTCTATCTGTAATCTATTCTTTGGAGTTGTAAATCCCTATTTCTTGTACCAATATTTTGTTTATTTGTCAGGTTTTTTTGTTTGTTTGTTTTAACTTTTGGAGGGAAGGAGGACTCCTTCAGGGTCTCAAAATGGCTTCTAAGTTCTGGAGCCAGAGTCTTCTTGGAAAGACCAGAAGTTTCTTTGCTTTCTTGCTTTCCACTTGACAATGATCTAGTTCTTGACATTTAGGCATGTTACCTTAGGATTGTTGTTGTTGTTGTTTATTTGCTAAGTCATATCCTATTCTTTGCAACCCTATGGACTGCAACATACCAGGCTCTTCCATCTTCCACTGTCTCCTAGAGTTTCCTCAGATTCATGTCCATTGACTCTGTGATGTTATCTAACCATCTCCTCTTCTGTTGGCCCCCTTTCCTTCTGCCTTCAATCTTTCCCACCATCAAGGTCTTTTCAATGAGTTGGTTCTTAGCATCAGGTTGCCACAGTATCGGAGCTTCAGTTTTAGCATCAGTCTTTCCAATGAATATTTAGGGTTTATTTCCTTTAGGATTGACTGATTTGATCTCTTTGCAGTCCAAGGGACTCTCAAGAGTCTTCAGCATCATAAATCAAAAGCATCAATTCTTTGGTGCTCAGCCTTCTTCATGGTCCAACTCTCACATCCACACATGACTACTGGAAAAGCCATAGTGCCGGGGTGCAGCCCCGGCAGGGTCTGGGGGTCTTGAGGGATGAGTGGCGTCGGCGGAAGAACTGAGCTGAGTCGATGTGTGGTGATGGAGCAGTCTCTCAGTTTATTATTGTTGGTTTACAGTTTTATAGCCAAAAGACATCCCCATTACATCATTACATCACCTATCATTCTGTACAACTTTTTGTTTCCTACCTTCCATAGCAACCTTATCATTGAGCTCATTCCCCAATCTATCATGAAACATTCCCTTTGCAAAAGTCAGATTTTTATGTAATTAGATTTAACAATAGTATGTTTACCATTTGAATGTCTTCAGTATACTTCATTCAATCATGATAAGTACATCAACCTAAGTAGAAAGGTTACATTTCTCTTATCAGGTACAACTATGTAGAAGCTAGAGGGAAGGGCTTAAGCTTGAGACTGTTTATTCTAGTAACCTACTTCAGTTCTTAGGGGAAAGAGGAAAGAAGACAAAGAGACAGTTTAGAAAGAGGACTAAGAGACAGTCAAGTAGCACTGCTTCAGCAATAAAACCCTATTAACCTTATAACTACTATAATGAATTCCTATGTCTACATTATCCTAAGGCAATCAATATCTCCAACTATGCTGGCCACAGTTATGAGCATTCTTAAGTCCCAATCCAGCCTGATTTCTTCAAGGAAGAGAGCCTCCTCCGTGGAGTGGTCGGGGGAGTGGGAGGTGGAAAGATGACCCAAGTATGAGCCTTTCTGGTGGTGGCCTTGTCATGACCCCCAGAGAACTCTTGGTAAACTCCCCAGTAATTAGTAGGAGGAGTAGTAATCTATTTAAATGTCCCTTTAATTCCTCCTTAGCCCCCGGGGAAGGTGATCCACCTTCCCAGATCCTCTGGTAGATAAGGTCTGGGGGGATTATCTCAAGATGAATTCTTTCCAACTGGGACTGACCTACTGAGATGAGCCAATGTTCCAGCATGGGCAGAACTTCCAAGAAAAATACCAGGGGGTGCCTAGCCCGGGATGCCCCGATAAAGAAAGTCAGCTTGTAATTTCTTTCTTAGTCTCGTGACCTTGTCATCGGAGCAAGGGGGCATCCTGACGGCTCCCAGCACCATATCTTTGCCTACATAGACCTTTGTCAGCAAAGTGACGTCTCTGTTTTTAAATATGCTGTCTAGGTTTGTCATAGCTTTCCTTCTAAAGAGCAAATGTTTTTTAATTTCATGACTGCAGTCACCATCCACAGTGATTTTGGAGCCCAAGAAAAGAAAACCTGTCACTGCTTCCACTTGCTCCCCTTCTATTTGCCATGAAGTGATGGGACTGGATGCCATGATCTTAGTTTTTTGAATGTTGAGTTTCATACCAGGTTAATGAGTCTCAAATCCCTGCAAGTGTTGGGATGCCAGGAACTAGGCTGGAAAGTGCTCTAGCAAAAATGAAATAAACCCATGTGCTTTCTAAGTAGAAGATAAGAAGAGGAATTGACTGGATAGAATGCTTTTAATTTTTTTAAGTACCCTTATTTTGTCTTATAACTGTGACACTTACTGTTTGTTTAAGCCAATAACTAGTATGAGGAGGTTATAATTTAATTTGCCACAAATATATCTCTTTGGTTATTACAAGTTTAATATATTAATATCTAAAAATGTTACCCAAAGCACATTGCAGGTGCTTTGTGGTTGAATATGCTTGAGAATCATTTCCCTGGATTGTTTGCATTTGAAAAGTAGTGGCCATGGTTGGGTGAATCTTAAACCAAAGTGAACATCATAATTCTTCCAGTTGCTCTCTGCTTGAGAGTGGGCTGGCCACTGATGTAGATGTTTTAGATTGGAGCTAGAACATGAATATGTCTCAGAAACTAGAATGACTTATCCAACTCAATAACTATGACTTTCCTTGTTATAGATGTTATAATAGACCCCAAGTGAAGATTATTGGCATTCCTGGTCAGGTTAGATGTACCTATAGAAGGGACCTCCAGGTTCAACTCTGCCCAAACGCTGAGAAACTGGGGATGATGTCTTCCACATCCTATCACCATAGTGATGTGACCAACAACCTCTGATGTTGATATTCATGGTCTAGAAGTTTAGACTCTTAAACCCTGACAGACATACAGACTCAAGAGAACTCGCTAACTTCTGTCACTCATGGTCCCTTACTTGAAATATTTATGATGGGTTCTTTTCCAAGTTCTGGATGTTAACTAGGAAAATCTGAAACAAAACTAAAGAACATGGCTTTATCTTCTGATTGTTCAAAGATTTTCTTTGCTCATTTTGAAAGCTATGCATTCCTTGAAATACAGATTCTTTTGCTTCCTTATATGATGGAACTTACAGGGTTTGCCTGTGGACCTTGGCTAGCCTTCTGAGTACCATGGCTAGTCCGGATGTCTCCAGCACCCAGGGAGGAGAGAATGCTCCTGTCCTCCAGCCTTTTTTCTCCAGCATCTATCTGGCACCAAACGTTTTCATGCCTTCTCCAGGTTGGCATGATGAACAGGTAATACATGGTCAACAAAACCCTGGGAAGACAAAGATTTTGTGCATTGGAAAAGGAAGCTCAATTCAAGAAGACAGCTGAAGCACACCTGTTAAATGAGCTAACTGGACAGGTGCAGATGCCCGCTCCTTTTCCCTTGATGCACTGTAACACATTTTGATTGGCGGGCGAGTCCCTGCTGATATTGAGCTACTCAGCTATTAGTACTACCCTTAAATTCAGGCTTCCATCTCTCCAACTGTACTCTTTCAATTCTCAAATGGCCAAGGACTCCCTTTCAACTGTCCAACTTGCAACTCAAGTAGAGGTCATTTTGAAAGGAGATCTTTGAACTCTGAAGGTCAGTGTTTACCTGCTTTTTCCCTCCTGATGACCTTCTTCAAGATTCCTCACAGAAAATGCTGGCTCATGGATCCTGAGAGTGGGAGGGGCTCTCTCCAGCTGAAAGAGCACAGAAAAATCTAGAACACTTTGTCCAGTTAGGGCCATGTGCATTTTCTTTTGTTGGAAATATGAGCATGGTAGACTCTTCACAAAGGAGGCTGCTCTAATTCTGCTTGTTGCACAGGTCATAGACTTTCTGCAGGAAAACATCCCCACCTGCCCTTGTTTCACTCACTTAAGTGTTTAAGGGAAATTTTGATCATTCCTTCCCAGAGATAGTCACAACAGAGAAAATTAAAATGTTAGTTGCTGAGGTGTGTCCGACTCTTGGTGACCCCATGGACTGTAGCTCTCCAGACTCCTCTGTCCATGGGATTCTCCAGGCAAGAATACTGGAGTATTGAGAATGGAGTAGCCATTCCCTTCTCCAGGGGATCTTCCCGACCTAGGCATTGAACCCACATCTCCTGGATGGCACGTGGATTCTTTACCATCTGAGCCACCTGGGAAGTGACAACAATAGATAGTATTTATTAAGAATTTCCTATGTGCCAGGCACTGTTGACAACTATTAATGTGTATTATTTGATGTACTTCTCACAACAGCCCTGTGAAGAATTCCCATTTGATTGAGAGGACCAAACCACAGAGCAGTGAGGGCATTCTCTCAAGGTCACAGGGCCTGGCAGTGGCAGAGACAAGAGTTGAATCCTGGACCCATTTTTGAAACCGCCACCCAAATCATGTCATCAGACATTGTGCTTCATTGGTTCTCCATGGATGGGACACAGAGGGAAACTTACAGTAATTGAATCCTGCCTTGTTTCTTTAAAAAAACATGTCATTACATCCTGTCTCATATTTGAGAGAATGCAGTGCTCTCTGTGTGTCATTGTCACCATTTCACAGTTGGACAACCTCACAGGAGATTGGCTAGGTGGACGTGTCCAAAGTCACAGACCTACAGAGTGACAGAGGTGAATTTTGACCTCAAATCTTTCTGTGTTTTTTTTTTTTTTTTTTAATAAAACAAAGCCAAAGCTGCTTTCCTGGGGGAAAATGGAGAGAAGAAAAGACAAGATATGCTTGTTAGTCTTCTCATTCAAGTTCTTCATCCTGTCATTCAACAAATATTTATTGCTACTACAAACTGCTGGCACTTTCTAGGTAGGTAGGAGGCACTTTTAACGTCAGAGTCTCTGTAACTCAGACACTTTCCTTTCACAGTGGGAAAATTTTTTTTTCAAACAATAGCTGTTCAAATAATAGGTGAACAGTTTTTTAGTCAAAAATTAACACAATTTTTAAATGGAAGAATAGTTGATTCCCAATTGGCACAGTGGTAAAGAATCTGCCTGTCAATACAAGAGGCACAAGAGACTCATGTTTGATCCCTGGTTCGGGAAGATCCCCTGGAGTAGGAACTGTCAACCCACTCCAGTATTCTTGCCGGCAGGATCCCAAGGACAGAAGAGTCTGGTGGGCTACAGACAGACCATGGGGTCACAAAGAGTCAGACACGACTGAGTGACTGAGTGACGAGGCACCGCAACACAACGATGTTGTGGTAGTTTCTGATGTATATCAAAGTGATTCAGCTCTACGTAGGTGAAAAGATTCTTCATGATTCCTGGGATAGGCAGACTTGACCCTGTTTATGGGGAGAACTCTGTTCTCTAGGATTGAGAAACTATGTCTCTATTGAGAGAAAGATCCTTGGAACTTCCGGTTTCCCCGGTGTTTTCCCAGTGCTCTTGTTGTCGGAATCATGCTCATTTCACTGGCATTCCTCAGATCTGATTCCCCTTTCTCCTCTTGCATAGTTCTTCCGCTACACAGGACTCCTGATGGGCTCTGCTACAGAACTTTTCAGGCTGTGTTTTTGTCCAAGTGGGAGGGAGCGTGGGGGAAGTAAAACAGGATAAGGAGGGTATCAGCTGTTTTCATGCCTGATGGACTTAAACCTCATGGACACCAGCATCCAGATATGTTTATTCACGTGTCAGGGGACCTGCATGAATGCAAGCACTAGTTAAACACTAGCTAAACACACACAGAGATCAACAAATAAGCCCTCTGACTGCTAGGGTGACACACCCATAGCCATACACTTGCACTGCAGACACAATTTAGCAACATTGTTAAATGCACACCGTTACTCTTGGTCCTTATCTCTTTCAGACTTCCTGAACTTGTAAGATGCAGTAAGCTCTGAGCAGTGGTTGAAAGAAATCCCTCAAGTGTATCATGTCTTCCACTCACCCACCAACATGGTGGCTGCTTATTATTTGGTAGTTATTGTTCCTGGTTTCGAGGAAGAGAGTCTGTCTCATTCAGGCATCAGGGGAAAGTAGGTGCGGTTCTACTTGACCCCCATCAAGAGACAAACAGGCACCTGGGGCCTAGCCTCCCTTTCTCTTTCCATCACCAGGCACAAGGAGGAGCCTCTTTCACAGCAGATGGAGATTCACCCCATCCCCTTGCTCTCATCCTCTTGAAATGAACAAATGAACCAATCAGGATCTGGCTTCAGAATCTTCTTTCCCTCAATCTTCTTTCCCTCCAGGTGTCAGGCAGTTACCAAATCTCAAAGACCTGTCTCCGGTCGTTTCACATGGGCCAAACTCCTCATGAGTAGGATGCTCATGCCCCAGGGTGAGGGGGGAATCCAGTGCCCTGAGACTCGCCATCTACAGGGGAGTGGGGGAGGGGCTGGCCTAGGGGTCCGCACCCCCCCTAACCCCGATCCTGGGACAGACCTGCCTGGAGGCCCCGCCAATGTTTTCACAGCTGTGGCTGGGAGGCTGCTCCCCAAGCTCCTTGCACACAGTTGGCCTGCGCCCCAGCAGCTGTGCACACCCCAGCATGACCTTGGTCCCCACGGGGATGGGGGGGCCTTGGCTGGTGCAGCGGGAACTGGGGAGCAGAACTGACTCACCTCACCAGGCTGCCTGCATTTCGTTTCCTGACCCGCTTTGTTAACATGGCTATTAAGAAGTTCTCACATGGCTTCCCCAGTTTTCTCTAACTTCCCCGGGCAGCAGTGACAGCCTTATTAACGGCAAATGGCTTCTCGTGGCAGCGTTCCATTTCTAATATTAATAATCAGAGTTTAATAAAAACAGAGCAGGGGGAGATACAGGCGGAAAAAAACAGACCGCTTTGCCCTTCGCATTTATCACCCTGGCGGGAGTTACCCACGAAAGTCCCTGAGTGGTTAATCCTGCATCAAAGACAAGCCAGCGTGTGCACACATATGCACATGCATGTGAACACACGTGCATACACACCTGTTCTGGGAACTGCACTTCATCCCTCTCTTGGCCAAAGTCAGGCTTAGACCCTCCTGCCTCCTTCCCACCATCGCTACCCTCTGGGTCCCCCATCTGAGCATCTAGAGTGGCTTTGAAGGTTCAGAATCATGTCATGAACTGATGTCTTTCAAGGAAGGGAGGTAAGGGAGAGGGGTGGGTTGGTGAGAGCTGCTGGCTCTTGCATTGTTTCCATCAGGCCAGTCATCTGTAAGACAAATGGCTCCCTCCCGCCAAGACTGAGGGGAGTGGAGGTAAAGAGGTAGTTAATTACATGTACTCAAAAAGATTAGGAGCTGCGATTATTGCCACTAAAAATAAACAGGGCTGGGGAGGACAGGATGGAAGAAATGGGAGTGGAAAGGTGGATGGGGGTAAAGAAGGATTCAGGACTTTGGATCCTTGGACGCCCGGCTGATATTCAAAGACCTTTGACTTTGTGGAAGATCTCAGCAAGCAGCTGACATCTCCTGGAGGCCTGGGGAGGTTTTCGCAATAACAAACAATCCCACTTGGAGGCTGAGAGGCCTGGTCCCCTCTCTGGGTGTGCAGAGGCTGAAGAAGAGGAGCTCTTTGCTTGTGGTGAGAAGTGTCATTCTTTTATTCCCTCCTTCATACCCCAGCGAGTAGTCCTCATCCCATTCTCTTCCTCTACCTCTGAGCTGTGTGGACGTGAACTGGAAGCTTTATGGAGAGGGAGCACAGGCAAGGCCACTATCCCAGAAGGAGAGGGCTTCCAGGGCTTGCCTTTCCCAGTACAGTAAGTTACCTAGATACAAATAAGTTCCATTCCAAGAGCCCATTTATAAGTCCAGTTTGTTCATAAGTTCAGCAAATTTAGCCTAGGCATACATCTAACACAATCAGTTATATAGTCCTGAACTGTAATAGGTTTATGTTACTTTTCATGCAAATAAGACATAAAAACAACACAAAAAATACAGCAAACATTTTTAATCTTCTCGTGGCTTAAAAACATTTTTAAGCCTTCTCGTACAGCAAGAATCCCTTAGAAGAAATGGAGTAGCCCTCATAGTCAACAAGAGTCTGAAATGCAGTACTTGGGTGCATCCTCAAAAACAGCAGAGTGATCTGGGTCTGTTTTCAAGGCAAACCATTCAACACTACAGTAATCCAAGTCTATGCCCCAGCCACAAATGCTGAACAAGGTGAAGCTGACCACTTCTATGAAGACTTGCAAGACCTTCTAGTGTGCATAGTCACTCGGTCATATCTAACTCTTTGTGACCCCATGGACTGTAGCCCACCAGGCTTCCTTTGCCCATGGGATTGTCCAGGCAAGAATACTGCAGTGGATTACCATGCCATCCTCTAGGGGATCTTCCTGACCCAGAGATCAAACCTGGGTCTCCTGCATTGCAGGAGGATTGTTTAACATCTGAGCCCAAGCCCAAGACCTTCTAGAACTAGCGCCAGAAAAGATGTCCTTTTCATCATAGGGGATTGGAATGCAAAAGTAGGAAGTCAAAAGATACCTGGAATAACAGACAAGTTTGGGCCTGGAGTACTAAATGCAGCAGGGCAAAGGCTAACTGTTTCGTCAAGAGAAAATGCTGGTCATGGCAAACATCTTTTTCCAAAAACCCAAGAGATGACTCTACACATGGACATCATCAGATGGTCAATATTGAAATCAGATTGATTATGTGCTTCACAGCCAAAGATGGAGAAACTCTATGCAATCAGCAAAAAAAAGTCTTGGAGCTGACTGTGGCTCACTCAGATCATGAGCCTCTTATTGAAAAATTCAGGCTTAAATTTCAGAAAGTAGGGAAAACCACTAGGCCATTCAGATGCAACTTAAATCAAACTCCTTATGATTATACAATGGAGGTGACAAGTAGATTCAAGGGACACTAGATCTGCTAGACACTGCCTGAGGAACTGAAGACAGAGGTCAGTAACGTTGTACAGGAGACAGTGATCAAAACCATCCCAAAGAAAAAGAAATGCAAGAAGGCAAAATAGTTGTCTGAGGAGGCTTTACAAATAACTAAGGAAAGAAGAAAAGCAAAAGGCAAGGGGGAAAGGGAAAGATATACCCAACTAAAGCAGAGTTCCAGAGAATTTTGCAAGGAAAGATAAGAAGGCTTTCTTAAATGGGCAATGCAAAGAAATAGAGAAAACAACAGAATGGAAAAGACTAGCAATCTCTTCAAGAAAATTGGAGATATCAAGGGCATATTTCATGCCAGGAATGGCACAATAAAGGACATAATGGTAAGGGCATAAGAGATGCAGAAGAAATTAAGAAAAGATGGCAAAAATTCACCAAAGAACCATACAAAAAAGGTCTTAATGACCCAGATAACCACAGTAGTGTGATCACTCACCTAGAGCTAAACATCCTGGAGTGTGAGGTCAAGTGGGCCTATAGGAAGCATTACTGTGAGCAAAGCTAGTGGAGGTGACAGAATTCCAACTGAAATATTTAAAATCCTGAAAGACGATGCTGTTAAAGTGCTGCACTCAATATGTCAGCAAATTTGGAAAACTCAGCAGTGGCCATAGAACTGGAAAAGTTTAAATTTCATTCCAATCCAAAAGAAGCAAAATGCCAAAAAATGTTCAAACTACCATACTATTGTGCTCATTTCACATGCTAGCAAGGTTATGCTCAAAATCCTTCAAGCTAGACTTTAGCAGTATGTGAACCGTGAACTTCCAGATGTACAAGCTGGGTTTCCAAAAGGCAGAAGAACAGAGATCAAATTGCCAACATTTGCTGGATCATGGAGAAAGTAAGAGAGTTCCAAAAAAAAAAAAAACATTTACTTCTGCTTCATTGACTACACTAAAACCTTAGACTGTGTGGATCACAACAAACTGTAGAGCATTCTGAAAGAGATGGGCCTAACAGAACAACTTACCTGTCTCCCGAGTAATCTGTATGCAGGTCAAGAAGCAACAGTTAGAACCAGACTTGGAAAAATGGACTGGTTCAAAATTGGGAAAGAAGTACATCAAGGCTATATGTTGTCACCCTGCTTATTTAACTTCTATGCAGAGTACATCAGGTGAAATGCCAGGCTAGGTGAATCACAAGCTGGAATCAACATTGCCAGGAGAAATATCAACAATCTCACCTATGTAAATGATACCAGTTGAATGGAAAAAACTGAGGAAGAAATAAAGAGCCTCTTGATGAGGGAGAAAGAGGAAAGTGAGAAAGCTGGCTTGAAACTCAATGCCATCCAGTCCTGTCACTTCATGGAAAATAAAAGGGGAACAAGTGGAAGCAGTGACATATTCTATTTTATTGGGATCTAAAGTCACTGTGGATGGTGACTACAGCCATGAAATTAGAAGACACTTGCTTCTCTGAAGAAAAGCTGTGACAAACCTAGATAGCATATTAAAAAGCAGAGACATCAGTTTGTTGACAAAGGTTCATATAGTCAAAGTTATAGTTTTTCCAGCAGTCATTTAAAGATGTTAGAGTTGGACCATAAAGAAGGCTGATTACCAAAGAATTGATGCTTTTGGACTGTGGTGTTGGAGAAGACTCTTGAGAGTTCCTTGGACTGCAAGGAGATCAAACCAGTCAATCCTGAAGGAACTCAACCCTGAATATTCATTGGAAGGACTGATGCTGAAGCTGAACTCCAATTCTTTGGCCACCTGATGTGAAGAACTGACTCATTGGAAAAGACTCTGATGCTGGGGCAGATTGAGGGCAGGAGGAGAAGGGGGAGAAAGAGGATGAAATGGTTAGATAATATCATTGACTCAGTGGATATGAATCTTAGCAAACTCTGAGAGAGTAGATGACAGAGGAGCCTGGCATGCCATAGTCCATGGCGTTGCAAAGAGTTGGGCAAGACTTAGTGCCTGAACAACAACAACATAGTACCTTGAAAAGTACAGTAGTACCAGCTGCATCACCATTGCTTTTATGCTTGTTTCTGGACATCCTGGATTTGAAATAAAAGCACTGAGCTACTGTACTCTATACAGTACCATGCAGTCAAGTGCACAAAAGCACGCATGCCACAATGAACCCCAGACATGTGAGCTAACTTATGTGACTTGAGATGTGAATGCAAGTTCACATCTTTGAAACTTCCCAACTAGAAGGTTTGGATGTAGGGGGCTTACGGTATATTCCAGGCCCTGCCTGACCAGAGCATCCGCTTTCCTTTCTTGGAGGCTGCAAATTCTCTTGGCGCATCCATGAGCAAAGGGTACATGGATGCCCCTAGAGATACACTCAACAAGGCTCACTGTGTTGACATCTGTAGCCTGAGGGGGGGATCCGGAGGCACCAGCTTACCCAGGAGTCACCCACTGGGTGGTATCAGCTCTTTCGTCTTCTGTGACCTGCGTCTGCTGCTCTCTTATTGCAAGGCTTCTAGTGCTTCCTCAAAATCCTTCCCAGATGTCATGTCCTCTAACCCTTCAACGCCAGTTCCCAAGTCAAAGCTGATCTTTCTGTCCTCTGGTAGTTCAACACTAACTCTTAACGTTGCAGGCTTTGCCTTCTTACCTCTGTGTGTGTGTGTTAGTTGCTCAGTTGTGTCTGATTCTTTGCGACGCCATGAACTCAAGCCCGCCAGCCTCCTCTGTCCATGGGATTCTTCAGGCAAGAATACTGCAGTGGGTTGCCATTTCCTTCTCTAGGGGATCTCTCTGACACAGGGATCGATTCCAGGTTTCCTGCGCTGCAGGTGGATTCTTTACTGTCTGAGCCACCAGGGAGGCTGCCTTCTTGCCTCCTGCCTCCTAAATCATGAGTATTCTAGAGGACATGGACTTCATGCCTTTTTATCTTGCTCTTCCCCATCCCCTCGTGTAATGCTCCTAGAGGTAGCTCAAGGGCATTGAGGCCCCAAAGGGACAGCAAAGGTGGGGAGCATCTCTAGCATTTGCATTCTGAGTTAACCCCAGATGGGCCTGACATCAAGAGCCCCAAGAGTACATCCAAGTGTCAGTGACTATTGTCTTGACTTGAAAAGTGGCTGTTACTCTCCTATTCTGAGCTTTACCTTGGAAACACGCAGAGAATAGAGTTAGCACCTTTCAGATTAATTTGCTTACCAAAGCGTCATTCTGCAAAAGCCGTTTATTAGCTGTGAGTCTCTCTAAATTTCCTTTCTTTGAGCAGGCAGCCTTCCTCTGTTAAATGTAAACACATAGGGATGCTAAGAGTTGAGGCCTGGGTTGGGAACTCAGAATCCCTGAGGCAGAAGTGGTTCGCTTGGACTGAAGCTCAGGCTCAGGCATTCATTTTTCATATACATTTCCCTCTCTGGTCCACAGGGCTAGAATAGAAAGCAGAAAAATAAAGTTTGGCAGGAAGAGGGAAGAAAAAAAAATAATCATTTATAATAGAGATAATTACAGAGCACATCAAAGTGTTTTTTTTTTAATGTTTTCCAAGAGATAGATATAAGCCCAAAAAACTGTCATATACCAGGATATTAATGTCCTTACTTTTTAGTTTCATATATTTAACATTCAGGGAAACCCAGCTGTGTAATAAGGATGCACTGTAGCAATGCCAGTGCGAGGTGGAGACAGGATCAACAGGGCTTCTTAATCTCACAGTTCGCTGCGCTCTGTCTGTCTCCTAGTCGCAGACACAGACACAAGGATGGGGCCTCTTAGCTCCTGTTGGCTGTTCTGCAGAAATGAAAAACAAAAGAAAACAACAGAAAACAAGAACCTGTCTCACCTGCTGCCCCAAATCTGGGCCAGTTTCTTCAGCTTACCCAGGGGAATAGCAGGCAATCAGAACATACTGGAACACAGCTTTCTGAGACCGTTGCCCTGCTCTCTGGAGCTGGAGAACATGTAAGGTGGCTGCCAGACATTCCCCCATCCTGGAGAATTCTCAGTTTGTGGTCTGGAATCTGGACTTGGTACTCACACTGAAATGAAGGCCTTGTCACATGCCTTTTTGACTCTAGACACGCCATTCCCGTTAGGGGACATGTCTAATGCAGGTTCACCTTTGCACCGAGTGAGTGAGAGCTGTGCAGGAGGCCGGGGTTTGATCCCTGGGTCGGGAAGATCCCCAGGAGGAGGGCATGGCAACCCACCCCAGTATTCCTGCCTGGAGAATCCCGTGGACAGAGGAGCCTGGCGGGCTACAGTCCATGGGGTCATAAAGAGTCAGACACCACTAAGCGACTAGCACTCACTCACTCATGCTCACCTGGGTATGTGTGTTGAGCATACAAGAGGCGTGATGTGCTTTAGAGAACCTAGGAAGAGGAAACAGCGATCAATATGCCTGTCCAAACAATTAGAAAGAGATGTTTCTGTGAGTCTCCTAAATCTCTCTGGCATGTGTTAGACGTATGCTGTCAGTTCAGCTGCCATTAAACAGCTTCTAAATAATGCAAAGGCAATCAGATGTACAAATAAGCAGTTCAATCTGGGTGATTGATTATTGGGATAATGCTCATGCACCCGAGGCATGACATTTCCAATCACATCTCCATTTCATTTCTCAGGCAGTAATGATCTTTCTACCTCCAGTGTTCTCATGGCTGGACAATCTGGGCATGGGCTAGTATTCTTGGGTCCTGTGATTAGCTGGTCATCTTGAATGTTGGTTGAATGATCCTTGGACACTTGAAACAGGAGTGTCTCCTTTGAATCATTTCCATAATATGGAAATGCCACTAGCAATGGGCTATAATTTTCCACATGTAAAGGACATGTTTAGGAATCTTTCAAGGTCAAGGTCTTGCAGATGACCTTAATATGGCTTAGTTTTTTCACTCTATCCTTCCAAATTCTTCAATCTTTACAAGATCTGGAGAAAGCACACTGTATCCTGCAGTCTTTACTATTTATCATGTTTTTGTCTTTAAAAAAAATTATTGAAGCATAGTTGATTTACAATGTGTTAATTTCTGCTGTAGAGCAGAGGGACTCAGTTGTACATACATGCACACATATACATAAACATATATAAATATATATTCTTTTTCATTTTGGTTTATCATAGGATATTGAATATAGTTCCCTGTGCCATATTGTAGGAGCCTTGTTGTTTATCCATCTTATATATAATATATTTGCAAGTCATTTTATTTCAAAAGGATGCTTATATAGTAGGGTCACCATAGAACTCAAAACTTAGCTCAGGCACCACTAAGTCATGTCTGACTCTTTGTGACCCCATGGACTCTAGCCCACCAGGCTCCTCTGTCCATGGGGTTCCCCAGGCAAGAATACTGGAGTGGGTTTCCATTTCCTTCTCCAGGGGATCTCCCTGACCCAGGGATCGAACCTGTGTCTGCCTACACTGCAGGAGGATGCTTGACCACTGAGCCTCCAGGGAAGCCCTTCAGAGCTCATACTTTTCATCGTTTCACCACAGTGCCTATATGAGGAAGCTCGTTTAAGTAGAGAATTTTTAGAAGAAGTAATGAGGAGTCTGGCAGAAACAGGTGCCTCTGGTAGCAGAATTGAAAAGTGAGGGATGGACTGGGGAGAAGTATTAGATTTCCAGTATATGGCCTTTAGTAACTCTCGACTGTAGATCTCATGCATTTCAAGACAGCTAATGTGAACCTGCTGTTTAGCACAGGGAGCTCAGCTTTGTGCCCTGTGATGGCCTAGAGGGGTGGGAAGGGGGTGGGAGGGAGGGAGGCTCCGGAGGGAGGGGATGTATGTATACATAAAGCTGATTCACTTCCTTGTACAGCAGAAACTAGCACAACACTATAAAGCAATTATACTCCAAATAAGTTCAAGTGAAATCTCGTTAAAGCAAAAACTCAAATTAAAAAAAAAAAGACATAAAGATATAGCTTTAAAGGAAATCTCATGGACAGAGGAGTCTAGCAGGCTAGAGTCCATGGTGGCACAAAAAGTCGGACGCAATTCAGCATCTAAACAACAGCAACAAAGGAAGAAAGATACTAGAAGATCCTAATTTTAACATTGCATCTCCCCTCTTCAGGACCTGTTGGCTCCAGATCCAAAGGAGAAATCAAAATGATTTCTAGGATAGTGAAAAGAGCCCTGCAGACTCTCAGCAAATACCCTTGTCTTTCAGGCAGTGATTTCTCCACCGTGCCTCCCCCCAGGTTCCCAGGCCCAGGAGAGAACACTGCACCACTGTTTGAGAGTTCATGTCTTGTTCAAAGAGGAGTTTGGATTCGAATAGATTTTTGCCTTTTGCAATTATGTCATTAAAAGCGTTCTGAACTTCAGACTTGAAATGAACTCCAGAAAGGGTCTGCCCTTTTAGCTTTCTGGCTTTACATAATTTATGGTTTTGAATCTTATTGAAAAATGCAAAAGGAATTCAGCGAAGGTTCCAAGCAGACACCCACAGAGGCACATCCCTCTGTCCCTCCCAGCGTAGTCTTTATAAAATTTCTGCCCCCAAGGGGAGGGGCACTGTCTTCCGGATTAGAGGGTCTTAAGCATGGCATGGAAAGAACAAAGCAAGTGGCAATTGTAAGGAAATTCCCCCTGTTCATGTCTTTGGTTTATCTGTTAGCAGCTGTAATATTCCTTTCCTGTATTCCTTTCTCTAGCATCCTCCCCTGGTCCCCTTCCTCCCCTTCAACACCCTGCTCCCCTGGCACACCTGGCCTTGGAGCATCATTTAGCATTTAGGGGAGTAGATGGTGTTACCTACCAGGGTTCTTAACCTTCCTCAATCAATAGAAATTGACTAGAGGTCAGACCAGAAATACAGGCAAGGCTTTAGTGGAGCCCTGCTACAGTGGGGTGCAGTGAGAGCAAATGATAGGTTTGTTCCCTGAGGGAGGGGAGCGTGTTCCTTATATAGAATGAGGGTAGGGGTGTGTCCAGGGGTCAGGCCTGCAGCCCACCCCTTAGATGGTGTTGTGCACAGGGGATGTGTGTGGTACCCTACTTTTGCTCCAGGCTCTTCAAAAGTGGCAGTTGGGTTTTTTGGTCTCTTTGTATCTTTTGGGTCCAGAATTTTCCCCAACTGCACACACACACTGTTACTTTCAGTCCTGTATAGTTTCTTTGTATTTTGTTGTTCCAGGAGCAGTGTGTCCAGGTGCAAGCATTGCGGCAGAGGGTCCCAGTCCCAGCCCATCTCAATAGGACAGGAGGAGAGTGAAGCCAGAGGTCAAGTTGCCTGCCTTCCGCTTCTTGCTCTCCTACCTTCCAAACCTGGGTCTCCGGACAAGTCACTTTCACACTTTGCCGCTCTGTTTTGCACGTCTATGAATTAAGGTTGGTAGTTAACATCTATCTGTCAGGTTGTAGCTTGGATTAAAACTCAGACTGAAAGTAGAGAACTTAGCACTATATAGTAAGCACTTAACAAATATTTGCTTTATTATTTTGGGAGGCAGGGCGGGATGGTGTTGTGGGTAGGATCTTGTTCTCTGGCAGCTGACCGTTTGAGTTTGAATCCCTAGTCTGCCATTTGATCATTGGGTCGTTTTCAAAGTCATTTCTGCTCTTTGAGGTCAGTTATCTCATCAGATGCTGTTTATCTCTAGGATCACTGTGGGGAGAGAATGAGATGAAATATGTAAGGTACTTAGCACAGGGACTAGTCCATTGCAGAACTTCCATAAATTCAGACTCTTAGTGTGGGGAAATGTGCCAAGCAGTGAGAGACACACAAACAGTAAATACATTTCTCAAATCCCCTGAAAATTATTGCATCTAATTGGGTAAAAGGGTGACCTCACCCTCATCCAGATTGCTGGCTGCAGATCCAACCCTGGGCTGAATTCGTGGCCTCTGACTGTGCTGCCTGCCAGACAAGGCTGCCCACTCCAGACCTGTGGCAGCTTCAGGGTAAGAAAGATGTTCACATTTTTACCTGGCAACCTCCATCTCTCTTTCCATTTCTGTTGGCCTTACTCCTCTGAATATCTTTCCCTCAATGGCCAGACATCCCACATCCCCTGCTGCAGTTCCAAATAAAGAGAGCAGTGAAGGGTGTGTGTGTGTGTGTGTGTGTGTGTGTGTGTGTGTGTAGGGAGGGAGTGGAGGTGTTGGAACAGGGTAAGCTGATGGGAAGGACCAGTCTCTGGTTGTCTCTTAGCCTGGGACAAGTTCAGTGGGGACTGTGGCTTCCCACCCAGACCCAGAACCTGCTTCTACCTCTTCTGGCTGTGGACTCTGGCTGAGTTCCTTAGTGTCTCTCCAAGAGCCTCAGCTTTCTCAACTGTGAAACTGGAAAAACAACAGTTGCTGTTGAAAAATAATGCCTGCAGAGTAACTGGCTCAGCAAATGATGGAAGGGTTATAATGGGTGTAACCTTTAATAGTGGGTCCTCAAAATAGTCAATAGAGGGTCCAGGTGGATGGGGACCTGGGGAAAGAGGGCTCGTTATTTTCTTTCTTTCCTTTTTCTTTTTTGACGTATAGGAGACTTACAATGTTGTGTTCATTTCAAGTGTACAGCAAAGTGACTCCATTATATATATATATATATATATATATATATATTTATATACACATATACATATGTATCCCCTGGAGGAGGGCATGGCAACCCGCTCAAGTGTTTTTGCCCAGAGAATCCCATGGACAGAGGAGCCTGGTGGGCTACAGTCCATGGGGTCACAAAGAGTCAGACATGACTAAGCGACTAAACACATACATACATATATTATTTTTCAGATTCTTTTCCATTCTAGGTTATTACAATATACTTTCCATTCTATCCGTTAGGTTCTCATTGTTTATCCATTTTATATATAGTAATTTGTATCTGTTAATCCCAAACTCCTAATTAATCCCTCCTCCACCTTCTCCTTTGGTAACTATATGTTTGTTTTCTGTATGTGAGTCTCTTTCTGATTTGCAAGTAAATTCATTGGTGCCATGTTTTAGATTCCACATAGAAGTGATATCTATGATCTTTGTCTTTCTTGTCTGACTTACTCCCCTCAGTCTGATCATCTCTAGGTCCATCCAGAGTTCTATCATTTTAAGATATGAGGTTCTCAGTGAAGTTTCTCCTTTCTGAACCCACTTCTCTAGGTGTTGTCCTTCTAGGTGCAGTGGGGATAGTCCAGAGCAGGCTCCTGGCAGGAGACCAAGGACTGGGGGAGAGAGATGGGGTTGAGCTGAGCTGGCTATGGCCCCAGCAACCTGGCTCTCTGCAGAGCCTCCTCTGAATGCACCAACAGAACTTTCAGAGGGTGCACAGCAAGGCGCCTCAAGTCATCGTCCTGTCTCCTGCACCGAATGCCTTCTCCATACAATGAGTAAGACTTGGCATCTCATTTTTTAAAATAATTTAAACCAAGGAGGTGTCGTGTCTCCATGGCAGGGACAGACTTGGGGACTCTGTCTGGAACAGCCTTGCAGCCTCTCTGCTCCCAGCAGGATCAAAGCTCCCTAACCTTGCATGCTCTTCAATCCAGTCCCTACTTTTATTTCAGCAGCCCTTAAAATTATTTCATTTTCTAGTAGTGCCTTGGAGCAGAATACAGAATCACAAACTACCAGAGTGAAAAGGGACCTCAGTTGATCATCTCTGGAGATGATCAACTTCCAGTCCATGGCAAATCTGATTCACAGAAAGGTTTCATTTGGTCCAACACAGATTTTCTTTTAAATGAATGATGTGTCAACATTTAAAACCTGGGCGTTTCCCCTGGATATCCAGCTTCTCTTATGAAGTCGTAAATCTGGCTGTGCTGGCTTGAGTTTCAACATGGCAGAATTTGGATGAAAAGGGTCATGGCTGACCCCCACCTCCTTTTTTTGACTCTTATTTTTCAATGTTTAAACTTATTGATTATTTAAAATGCAATTTTATTTTATTATTTTGCTTTTTTTAGGCCATGCATTGTAACCTGTGGAGATCTTAGTTCCCTGACCAGGGATCAAACCTACGCCCCTTGCATTGAGAGTGAAGTCTTAACCACTGGACCATCAGGGAAGTCCAAGTGGCTTCCCCCTTTGCCTTGTACCTGAACTTCTGTCCACCCCAGCCCCTTCTACTCCCCATCACATCATGCTTGTCCCTTTGGTTTATTTTCTTATCTGTGTGACCCCAATTGGAATTTGAGTTTGCAAGTTCTAATCTAGTTTCAGTCTGGTACAGATGGGAAATCTGAGGCCTGGTGATAGGAAGTGACTCTGCCAAGACCACCAAAAAATAAATGCTGAGGATGGGATTTGAGTCCCATTTTTTCTTCTTTTAAAAATCGAAGTATAGCTGATCTACAATGTGTGTTAATTTCTGCCATAAAGCAAAGTGATTCAGTTATACATATACATACATTATTTGAAACTATTTCTTTTCCACTATGGTTTTTTAGCCCTTTTCTCCAGAGAAGCCCACCTATTGAGGATGGACCAGCTCATGAAAATGGCATCTTGGCCCTAACATTCTCTGGATGACCTCAGAGTCCTGCCTCTCTGGCCTTTGTCTATCTCTGAGTCACAGGCTCAGACTGGGTGGATTGGCCTGAGGGCAGGACTCCTGAGTATCTTCTGATGGTCAGAATGAGTAAAACAAGCCTGGAGATAGTGTCTGGCTTGCTGTTGCCTGTTTCATTTCCCTCGCTTTGTCATCTGTCGTCTTTTTCCATCATCCCTGTTAAAGAAGGCTGGCATGATGTTCTCAGGGTTTCACAGAAACTGTGGACAAAAGGGGTAAATTACTGTGATGCGGGGTGCCCTGCAGCTCCAGAACTGTCTCTTTGCCTCTTACCCCTATTTATAGATGAGGTTATCAGGCCCCCAAAGGGTGACATGATATTGACCCTGCAGAGCCAAGATTACAGTTCAACCCTGACCTTGCTCTCCCAGCGCTCAGCCCTCAGGGATACAGCCAGCGATGCCATGAATGGCCAGAATCAACTTCAAACAGACGGAGAGGAGGTGGTCAGACAGCAACCACAGTGACCCCTGCCTCCACCTGCCTCCCCAGGGGCTCCAGGGCCCTGCAGAGCCTGTGACAACAGGTGAGGGCTTGGCAGGGGAGGGAAATGACATCTCAGTGTCTGGCTGGTCCTGTGCATTGATGTGAGTGCCCAGAGGCCCTGTGGGGGCTGGCCGAGGCTGGCCCTGCATTTCCATTCTCTTCAGGCTGCTGTAAATCCCTGTCTCTGAAAATGAAATTAATAGGCGCAGCTAGGAGGTAATACAGACAGTAGATCCTCATGTAAAATGCCTCCCCTTCCCTCTGATAAGGCTGCCCCTAGGACAAGCAACAGGATTATACAGTAATCTTATTATACAGGGT
The DNA here is from genome assembly GCA_007570785.1 of Antilocapra americana. Taxonomy (NCBI): domain Eukaryota; kingdom Metazoa; phylum Chordata; class Mammalia; order Artiodactyla; family Antilocapridae; genus Antilocapra; species Antilocapra americana. The sequence goes on along the minus strand of ML663013.1, from coordinate 7,491,094 downwards.
CTGCCAAGGGCAAAGACAGGGTCACTCTTCTGCGCATGGTGACACCATCCCCCACTTTCCTTCTCTAAGCCGCCATCCCCATCCACTGCAGAGCTGTCCATCCTCAGGGAGCAAGGCACGGTCATGCAAGTGTCCTGGGCTTCTTTCAGGCCAAGGGGTTTCTGGTTTCCTCCCAGTCTCAATATGGTTCACAGTCTGTACCCAGCCTCAGTGACTTTCCTGCAGCAGAACCTGCTGCTGGAGTTCTGATTCCATCATCTGTCAACAGAGAAAGCTGGATAAGAGGGGTCAATGCACCCAGAGCAAACCTTCCCGTGTCTGGTCCATCCAGGTGTTCTAGTGGTAGAGGACTTATTTCTCCCTTCCAACTGCCTGACAAAGCAAACGGTCCTTTGAGCTTCTGGCCCAAGACGTAGCCCTAAAAGGAATGAAAGTGAGAGATGAAGTCTTGCCACTAACTTTTTTTTTAATTGGAGAATAATTACTTTACAATGTTGTGTTGGTTTTTGCCATACAATAGCATGAGTCAGTCATAATTATATATCCCTTCCCTCTTATGTCTACCTCCCATTCTCCCACTCTAGGTTCCTTGCCACTAACTCCTGACTTCGTTGCCTGCTTTCTGAGTAGTGAAGTATTAGGAAACCATGCTTGGCCCCTACCCAGCTCCCTCCTTCTTTGCTATCAGTAAAATTGAACCCTGTCCACTTTCCTGATAGATCATACCTCTGGAGAAGGGTTTGTGTGGTGCCAGGAGATGGATGGACTTGGCCAATGGCATTGAAAGTTACCCAAGGATGGGAAAATGCACACATTTTAGCTAGTGAAAAGTAACAAGCTCCAGTATTTGCAGAGATTTTTACATGAAAACCCAAAGCAATTTATATTATTGTACTCAGTTCTGTTTTCTGTGTCAATGGATGGGGAAAAAGTAGATCATGTGAGAGAATGGTAAAACCATTGTCTTGACTTTCACAGATATTTCATTTCTTTGTAATTCCAGAACACCAGTGTGTACATACATCTCATGGAGTCATTGCTTTTGTCTTGAGCAATTGGAGGGACTTCCCTGGTGGTCCAGTGGTTAGAGATCCACCTTGCAATGCAGGGGACGTGAGTTCAATCCCTGATCAGGGAGCTAAGATCCCACATGTGGCAGGACAACTTAGCCCATGCACTGCAACTGCTGAGCCTCCATCAGAGCTGGAGAGTCTATGCCCCAGAGAAGGATTCCAATGATGCAGTGATGATGAAGAGCTGACACAGTCAAATAAATACATAGGAAAAAAGAAAAGAGCAATCAGAAACCATCGAGGGGTTTTACCTGGGTGAGTGAATGGTTTGGATTTCCATTTTCCAAGAATCGCTCTGATTGCTGCGTAAAGAGTGAATCAGAGGGTCTCAAGGACAGCTGGCAGTGCTTTCAAGCAGCATGGTGATGGTGAAGATGGCGAGAAGAGAAATGATTTAAGGAAAGTGTGAGAGGTGAAATAGAGAATTCTGCGAGTCATTGGTGGAGAGTTTCCTTCATGAGTGCAGGGTGGATGGGGTGATAGTTACCAACATGGGCCGTTTGGCAGGAAGAAGGTTGGGGTTTGGTAGGAGGGGTTTTTGTCAGTCATACCGAGTTTTGTTACTACTTAATGGACCCATGGACCCCAGATCTTTCAACTTGGCTGACCCGGTTAAGACAGTTCTTACAGTGTGTGTTACTGCTGTCCCTGTTGGTACTCTCTTGGGAATATAGTTTGGATCTCAGGCAAGGGTATTGGGTCCCTTGGTCTCCTACACAACTAGTTCCTCCATGTCTGAATTTCTTGGTGTGAAGACTATGGTTATGTATCCTTTGGGGAAGCTTAGGGCATCACCACTTGCTTTCTCCTCCCTTGTTCTTCCTTCTGCACCACCCTGATGACTGTCTACAACTTCTGATGAGCAAGCCAGCTATAGTTGTTCTCCGGACTCCTTTTTCCCCTTTATCTCCGAGTACAGTTAGTTCTGTCCTCCCAGAATCCCCTAAGTGGGCTGTTCCTCCTGAGCCTGTTGTGACCTTGGCCTTGTTTATTAGGCAGGGATGGACCCCAAGGCATGATCAATGTGCAAGTAAAGATTTTCAAAAATTCAGGGATATTATCTACTTGTATTTCTGTCCTTTTCCTCCCATCTTGCTCTTTTTCCTTTTCAAGAAATTCTTCCCTGATACACAGAAAGATGATATCTCTTTATTTATTTGCCGTGCCACAGCACGCAGGATCATAGTTCCCTGACCAGGGATCAAACTTCCTCCCCCCTGCAGTGGAAGCTCAAGAGTCTTAACTGCTAGACTGCCAGGGAGACCCCCCCCCCCAACCCCACCTTCTTATTCATTGGGTTAAAGTCCTGATCATTCCAAAGTTTATAGCACTATGACTGAAAACAGAGAAAAGTTACAAACCTCAACTCACAAGGTGGTTGTCAAGATTGCATGGGAATGAACTTTCTGGATGGCCTGAGGGCGACATTTCTTGTCTTCTCTCTTTTCCTCATCATCTGTGAATAATTGGGGGCTGGAATCATGATTGAGTGCATGGCAGTGATTTCCAAACTCTTAGATAATCAGGTTCCGGATATGACAATAAATTCCATCCAGGGAAACTCTAAGAGTAATTCTCTACTCTTTACAGAAAACCCAGCCTCAGAAAAGTCCCAAGAATGTCCCAGATCAAGAGCCAAATCCTTGTTTCTTCACCTTGAGGCACAGGAATTGATACCCTTTCATTCCACCTTATTTTCCACTTTTCCATCTATGAGGAAGGGCATTTGCAAAGCATGGTTGCATCTGAAGGACACAGAGAGGAAAAAAAAAAAAATTACCCCACAGGCAGAGGAGGGATGGAATGAGCAAAGTGGAATTGAAAGTGTTAGTCGCTCAGTTGTGTCTGACTTTTTGCGACCCCATGGACTGTAGCCTGCCAGGCTCCTCTGTCCATGGGATTCTCCAGGCAAGGATACTGGAGTGGGTTGCCATTTGCTTCTCCAGGGGATCTTCCCAACCCAGAGACTAAACCCAAGTCTTCTGCATTGCAGGTAGATTCTTTGCCATTGAGCCACCAGGGAAGCCCAGAATGAGTAAGTTCATTAAAATATTATTGGAAGTCCAGAGGAACAAGGCAAAATCCCATCAGCTCAGCAGTCCTGGATTATTTCACTACATGACACTAAAAATGAACAACATGCTAACCAATTAGTTTTTTTTTTTTTTCCTTCTTCATGAGTCTTAGTTAGAATGGGAACATCTGGAGTTTGGAATCAATTGTCCAGAACTAGCTGCTGTGCTAATTAATATTCATTTAAATAGCATTCCACCAAGGTGTCCCTTCTTGCATTTCTGTTCCCTGCAGCCATCAGTCATTTCCCAGAAACTGTGTCCTTTTAGGAGAACTCTGGCTGGCCACTACAAGGAGGAGGGGGGAGCCAAGGGTGATAAAAGAGCCTGCAGCATGCCATGCCTTTCTGTCTGAAACAATGGACCGTCCATTGGATGAAGTGCTGCAAAACAAGTCAAGAGAAGGAAGGCTTCTGCTGAGTGAAGAGGAAGATTTAATTAGCAGGGTTGCCTCCCTCCTTTCTCCAGCATAGAAGAGGGTGAACCCCAGAATGATTTCATTGTTACCTCTTGTCAAAAGAGGGCAGAATTAAGACCCTTTCTCTATTTAAGAAAAAATTTAAATTTTATATTGGAGTATAGTGGAGGTTACAATGTTGTGCTAGTTTCAGGTGCATAGCAAAGTGATTCAGTTATACATATTCATATATCTATTCTTTTTCAGAGTCTTTTCTCGTATAGCTTATTACAGAGTATTGAGTAGAGTTCCCTGTGCCGTATATTAGGTCCTTGTTGTTTATCTGTTTTCTAGATGGTAATATACTTGATCCCAACCTCCTAATTTATCCCTCCCCTCCAAGACCTCTTCTTTAAAGGTGGACTTAGCCAGTTTCTTTTTTTAGTGATGTACTGGTATAAATGCAAGAACTGTCTGGGAAAGTCACTATCTGCAGGAATCTATACAATTCTGAGTCCCCTGCAGTTGGCTCTTAGGATAGCTTGCAAGAGTCTCTTCTTCACTTCCACTTCACAATGAATAAATTAAAATAAATTAAATTGGCTTCAGTGTTAATGCCCCAGTGCACCACTTCATCCAGTGCACAGGCTTGTTGGTGTTCACTTTGCAGACCTGTACTGGCTAAAATGGTAGTTAATTGAAATGCAGTTAGTCTCAATTGAGATGTCCTATAAGTGTAAAATATACAATGGATTTCAAAGACTTAGTCTGAAGAAAAGAATGCAAAATATCTCCTTAATTACATTTAGGCAAATTACATATTGAAATGTAATGTTTTGGACATACTGGATTAAATAAAATAGAATATTAAAATTTCTTTTTGCCTCTTAAATGTGACTACTAGAAATTTTAAAAGTATATATGTAGTTTACATTTGTGGCTTATACTATATTTCTTGGAGAAGGCAATGGCACCCTCCTCCAGTACTCTTGCCCGGAAACTTCCATGGGTGGAGGAGCCTGGTGGGCTGCAGTCCAAGGGGTCGCTAAGAGTCAGACACTACTGAGCTACTTCACTTTCACTTTTCACTTTCATGCACTGGAGAAGGTTCTTGTAGAACTGGGGTTCATCCTCTTCTATTCTCCAGTGTTCTTGCCTGGAGAATCCCAGGGACAGGGGAGCCTGGTGGGCTGCCGTCTGTTGGGTCGCACAGAGTTGGACACGACTGAAGTGACTTAGCCGCAGCAGCAGCAGCTATATTTCTATTGGGTAGTACTGATCTAGAATCTTAAATTTCAACTGATGGAATTGCCTTCAGCTCTCTCTAATAAAATAGCTACTATTTACTGATAACCTTCCTTGGAGTACCTACCCTGGGCCTGCCCCTACTTAGTGAAAAGTGGTGGCTCAGATGGTAAAGAATCTGCTTGCAGTGCAGGAGACCCAGGTTTGATCCCTGGGTCAGGAAGATCCCCTGGAGAAGAGAGTGGCTACCCACTCCAATATTCTTTCCTGGAGAATCCCATGGACAGAGGAGCCTGTCGGGCTACAGTCCAAAGTGTTGCAAAGAGTCAGACACAACTGAGCAACTAACACCTTCACCCCTACTTAAGGCACTCATAATTACCTTTAGTAGTCATGGCAACCCATGTCCCTGCACTGGCAGGTGAATTCTTAACCACTGGACATCCAGGTAGGTCTACCTGTGGTTTTGTTTTGCAATAGGTATTTAAGAATCTTGGTGTGAGGAAGTGGTGGTCCATGGCCATGTTCTTGGGAGCTCTTTGAGTTCTACATCTCATTTGAAATTTGTGATTTTACGTCTATGCCAGATTATATATTGTAGAAATTTTTCTAGAGCCTTGAAATGGTCACCATTTAGAATTTACTGCCTTATTTCAGTGACTAGCTCTACAGTTTAGAATCACATCAACACCAACTAACATTTTTCCAATTGCTTGAGCAAAGGAAGAGAGGACAGAGGTAAATTAAATCATAAAAGATGTCTTCTATCCAAATGATGTCCCTGCATTTTGAACCAGGGGGTGTTTGGCAGTAGCTTGCAAAGAAAAAAAATAGTAATAGGAAAACTGAGTCATCACAGAGCCCACATTAGTATTAGCATGCTACATTCAAAATAATTTATTCCACCACAGTCAGTATTATATTCACATTATGAGCTGAATTTTAGTTTTAGCAAAAGAACCATATCCATCACACTAAATCAGTGTTGTTAATTTTAATATTATTGGCTTTGTTTGAATTTGATTTGTGACTCTGTTTTGATTTTATAGTTGTATAAGAGTTACAAGAATAAAGAATATATGCTTAATTTTATGTCCCTACATATTTTAGTGTGTCAGGAATAAAAGAGTAAAGTGTAAATACTCTCTGTGTCTTCCTGTCAAGCACTGCATAATAGCACCCAAACCTCCTGTTTCTCTGAGGTGGTGTCTCTAGGTGTCCCCACACCTGAAAAGCCCTAGAATTGTCTTGGATTGGGGAAGCTCCTCTTTGGAATCACTGGATGGATCTGGATTTGGAGCAGGAACCATATTCTGCAGGACATAGATTTTATAAACTTTCTAGGGATGCCATTGCAGGCAAGTTGATAACTTGGTTGAGTTTGATAGTTGAGGATGAACTTGCTGACCTCCTGCATCACAACCCTAGAGGATTTTGCCCCTTCAAAGAGACACTACGACAAAAACCACAACAGGTATCAGAGGTGAAAACAGATCCCATCAGTTACATTCTTCTGGTTCAAGAGCACATGGTCTAGCCACATGACCTTCTCAGACTGATACCAAAAGTAGGGACTGTGTGTGGTTCCTAGAGAAAACACTGTGTTCTAGATGCCTATAATGAGGGAAGATCAGACAGAATGTACAGCTCTGCCTTCTGTAGACTCTGGTCTGTAACACCAGATGGGTGGTCGCTTCTGCACATTAACCATGGGAAGCAATATTGATGCTGGTACTTGGGTCATTGCTGCCACTGGCTTTGTGACAATTGTACAGAAGAAATGTAGAATGTAGGAATCTGAGTCAGCCAAATTCTTGGACATCATGGCTCTAAAGTTTAGGTTTCTTTAGATGAGACTTGGAAGGAAGAATAGTTGATAAAAAGGATGCTGCTGTACTGCATTCAGTCATGTCTGACTCTTTGCAACCTTGTGGACTGTAGCCCACCAAGGGCCTCTATCCATGGAATTCTCCAGGCAAGAATACTGCAGTGGGTTGCCATTTCCTTCTCCATAAAAAGGATGAGGACCAAGTAAATAATGTCACACCAGTGCCTGGAAGGCCTCCCCTCTTCATGACATACCTACTTAGAGGCAATCATGATGTCCACAGCCCTGAACTCCACTGAACCCTGTCGGTCTCTCTCTCCACTTGAGAGACCTGAGCCTGGTGGTCTGGACCATTCCCTTGACTTCCAGAAGTACTGACAATTGGAAAGACATCAGCAATGAGGCCTCCTCTACCCCTCTCTCCTCCAGGTTCTGAGACCTGTGTTCAGATGCTGATTGAGCTTGAGGGGGTCCTTAGAAAGTAGGAGGTCTTCAGATTCCCACTCTCATCTTTGCCCCTATGCACAAGATGCCTGTCATAGCCCCATCCCCAGTGGTGGCAACTAAGAATATTTCTAGACATTATCAATGTCATTGAGGGGTTGGGAGACAGAATCTTCCCCTCTTGAAAACCACTGATGGAGAATTAGAGATCTTTGTCTACCTGTAGGAAGACTATAAGGAGGTTTCTTCTTTATATTTGCTTCTCTAGGGCCTCCTAATATTTTTTTCTTTCAATTACCATTTTTCATTTATTTATGGCCATTCCATGCAGCACATGTGGGTTCTTAGTTTCCTGACCAGGGATCAAACCCACACCCCATGCATTGGAAGTAAGGAGTCTCAATCACTGGACCATCAGGGAAATTCCCCCTCCTAACTTTTGACAATTATGGTTCTGAATATATCTTTCATTGTACCTATTCCAAGCAGAATCAATAATATAATTCAATGTTGATGTCTCCTTACCCCAGATCTCTACAGCTGACAACTAGAAGCAATAGCTCACTCAATCAGGCTTCTGGAAAATCAACAAAGTATTCCAGAAAACTCTGTGCTTGTTGGGTTCCTATTAAATGCATTCACTGTTGTTATTGTTCAGTCACTCAGTCGTGTCTGACTCTTTGCAACCTCATGGACTGCGGCACTCCAGGCCTCCCTGTCCTTCACTATGTCCCAGAGTTTGCTTAAAATTCATATCCATTGAGTTGGTGATGCCATCTAACTATCTCATCCTCTGCTGCCCTCTTCTTCTTTTGCCTTCAGTCTTTCCTGACATCAGGGATGTATCTCTAATTATTTCAACTCTCCTACAGGTAGGCACTAATACCCCCACTTTACAGATGGTAACTGTGAGGCTCAGAGCAGTTAACTTAGGAGAGGGAGGTGGGGTTTCATCACAGTTGGAGTTTTACTCCAGATCTCATGTAATCCCTGCCTCCCCCTCTCTGTTCCCGCGACTACCCCACGATGTCTGTGATGGAGTTCTGCACCACGGAGCTTCAGAGCAGTGTAACTCCGCTCTGCTGTCACCCTTGGAGCCCCACAAATTGCGCCGCACACAGACAGGCTTCCAACTTTCAGCACACTGTCAGCTGAGTGCCCTGGGGACCTGCACCAGCCCTCCCAGACTGACCTCGCAGTGCTTTCTGGATTCCCCTGAAACCCGAGCACCACTTTTAAGAGATTTGCTGTCTCTGGATATCGGCCAAACTTTCTTCCCCTTGTCTTGCCTGAATTGTGACTGTGATAAAAACCTTCCTCCTTCAGGGAGTGAGATGGTCTGATCTGAGCTCACTATTTTAGAGGTACCTTCTGAGAAGCTGGGCTCTCAAGACAATCTTTTGTTATTTCAGTTTCACTAGTGGATTCATCTTCTCTAGAGTGCTCAAATCTTGGGAGGTCATATCACTAACGTAAACTTAGAGCAATTACATACAAGTTCCAAACAGAAGTCTTACCGGCTTCAAAGCCCTGAAAGGTATGCTGTTACAGGGAAAAAAAAAAAAGAGAGAGAGATCAGACTCTCCTGTGATTAATTGTTAAAATCCCTTGGTAATGAATATTTGCCTCTCATTTTTCTAACTACTTTAGGCAGAATTCTCTTCGCCTAAAATGATGGCATAAAACTGAAATACAGCTGTGACAAGGGTGGCTCAGTGATAAAGAATCCGCCTGCAGTGCAGGAGCTGCAGGAGACCTGGGTTCGATCCCTGGGTCAGGAAGATCCCGTGGAGGAGGAAACGGCCACCCACTCCAGTATCCCTGCCTGGAGAATCCCATGGACGGAGGAGCCTGGCGGGCTACAGTCCATGGGGTCACAGAGTCAGACACGAATGAGGGACTCAGCATGCACTGCCGCGTGATCTCTCTGCAGAGAACTCGTTAATGTTTCCGTGGATTCCTACCAGTTTTTTTCTCTCTCACCCCTTACCCCCTGCCTCTGGCTGGCTTCCCAATTCTTCATGGTTTTTTATTAATTTGTAACTCTGATCACTGTGAGTGGTTCAGTACGTTAGGCAATTTCCTTAATACTCCAGGAGTCATGTCATCAGGATATATCGATTTGTATACATTCACATTCCCCAGTCTCTTTTTTATCTAACTTTTGACAACCACAGTTTGGGTAAGGATTTCATAACTTCCTAATTTCTCTACTTCCTCTCATTAAAGAAACATTTAGAAAATGAGTTCCCTTTCTCAGCTTTTTTGTCTTGCCCTTTATCCTTTGTTCCTTTCTTCCTTCTTATTGCCTGGGCTGGGGTCTCTAATTCATTCACTTACTTCCTTAATAGGTAGAGAAAGTCTGTTTCTACCTTTTAAGCATTCATTATTCCTAAAGAGTTTTGGACAAGGAAGAACATTTTTTCCAAACTTTCTGTCCCCCCATATATTTCTCTCATAAGCTATTTGCAGTCCCTCCTCCCCTTCTATCATTGTATTATTGTTTTTTTAAGTCCAGGCGGGGGAGATAATTAGAGAGCTAAAGTCCAAACATACCACAAACATCTTATTGTACTTTAGGCTCAATCTTCAGAAATAATCCTTGTTTTCAACTGCCTTTTTATTTATTTATTTATTTTAGTTTTCTTTCAGCATCAGTTCTGAACAAACACTGCTGAAAATGAGGCTTCAAGGGACTCTCTCCTTCTCTACTCTACAGAGCAGAGTGTCAAAAATGGAGAAGGTAGAGAAATACATCTTTGAGTCTCGCAATGTTTTCTGAGTCCCAGTAACACTTCAAATTCACTTTCCCTGTCTCTCAAGAGGTAGATCCTATGTGGTGGGTAAATGAAGGCATTGTCTGTTTGTTGGTGTGCGCCTGTATGCTCAGTAACTTAGTCATGTCTGACTCTGTGAGCCCATGGACTGTAGCCTGCCAGGCTCCTCTGTCCATGGGATTCTCCAGGCAAGAATACTGGAGTAGGTTGCATTTCCTTTTCTAAGGGATCTTCCTGACCAAGGATCAAACCCAAGTCTCCTGCATCTACTGCCTTGGCAGGCAGATTTTTTTACCACTGAGCCACCTGGGTCTCTTTCTGATGAACCAGCTGTCTACCTCTTGAAATATTTGCCTTTGCTCTGAGTGTACTTGTGTGTTTATGAGGCCTGTATGCCTGTACACTTATGTGAATCCCCACTTGGTAACTGAAATGGACTCTACCTGAGGTCCACGTATACATGAAATCACGACTCATCACAGCCATTTCTTTTTCTTTTTTTAAATTTATTTTTAGTTGGAGGATAATTGCGTTATTGTGTTGGTTTCTGCCATACATCAACATGAATCAGCCAGGCATACATATGTCCCCTCCCTCTTGAACTTCCTTCCCACTTCCCACCCTATCCCACCCCTCTAAATAGTCACGGAGCACTGGGTTTGAGCTCTGTGCATCACAGTCATTTCAAGGAGAAAGTTCCAAACATCTGGAGGTTGAAAATTTGGGACCGGAATTCCTGGATCCTTGTACGACTACTTTTTTTTTTATCCCTCTGGTTTTCATCCTTTGGCTTGGTGTTGGCTTACACCCCACCTTGCTGGTTCCTTCTGTAAACTGAGCCTTGTAGTGCTGGTGTGTAACCAAGGTTAGCCTGGGAAAGAGTGTCAGGGGCCTCAGTGGGACGTTGCTGGACAAGCCCCAGATGATGTTAGGAAACAAACCCTTGTTTCCAGGGTGGAGCCCTTGCTGAATGACCTGCACGACACGGTTGCAAATCAGAGGACAGAAATAAAACATTTTTAATTTCTGGGAATGTCAGGGCTCGGACTTCAAGAGTGAGTTATGGAGGGAGGAGAGGCTATCCCTGGGTGGGGAGAGCTGGCAGAGAAAGCTTGATAGCTTTCTCATCTGGGGCTGCCTCATCACCCTGGGGACTGAGCTCTGGTTTGGGGCTTTGGAATAGAAGGAACTGGGCTTCCCAGGTGGCTCGGTGGTAAAAATCTCTGGTAAGGCAGGAGACACTGTTCGATTCCTGAGTTGGGAAGATCCCCTGGAGAAGGGCATGCAACCCACTCCAGTATTCTTGCCTGGAGAATCCCATAAAGAGAGGAACCTGGTGGGCTGCAGTTCGTGGGGTCACAGAGAGTCAGGCATGACTGAGCGACTGAACAACAATAACAAAAGCGCAAATCAGTGCCCGTGTTGGAACTGATTCTCATTGTCAGAGCTCATTCTTTCATTCATTCACTTATTCAGCAGGTATTTACTGAGTATCTGGGCACAGTGATAGTTCAAACCCCAGGTCCAATGCAAAAGTTGGACAAGTTACTCAAGCTCTGTAAGCTTTGGTTTGCTGTCTGTAAAATAGAGATAAAAATAGTAGCTATCTCTCCCAGGGGCTTTTGTAAAGGTTAAGTGCTGTTGTTCAGTCATGTCCAACTCTTGGCAACCCCATGGTCAAGTTCTAGATTAAATGAGCTAATGCTTATGAAGACTGGAGCATAGACTACTCTGGGCAGGCACTTCAGTGTCGTATGCTGTGGTCAGCATCACCATCATTGTCACTATAGTTATGATAACTATAAGCCCTCCCACTATAGCTATTATAACTATAAGACCTTTCATGTGTGTGGTTTCTGCCCCCAGACTTGAGCTCTGCCATCCATGCAACCAGGAGGCTCCTAGATGTGCAGGCACAGTGTATTTTGCATTCCATTTACCTCTTGTCAGCAATGGGGTCTTGAGCAGAGCAGACTGCTTACTCAGTGTGCAATTCACAGATTTCCTGTTTCTCTCCCTGTAAGCTGCTAAGAGGTAAGGAGGAAGCTGTTTCATTACAGTCTCATTTACACCTCTCCCTGTCTTCCTGCTTCCTCCAAAGAAAGTCAACTCGCTGTGTTCTGCACAGACAGGGCCTGGCATGCAGGATTCCAGGCTGCGCTTTCCCAGGGAAGTCTCATCAGTGTCGCTCTGCTGCCCAGCGGGTGAATTCATCACCCCATCCCCACCCCACACGGCACTTTCATGTGCTGTTGTTGTTGGTCCATCTCTCAGTTGTGTCCGACTCTTTGCAACCCCCATGGACTGCAGCACGCCAGGCTTCCCTGTCCATCACTATCTCCTGGAGCTTGCTCAAAGTCATGTGCATTGAGTTGATGATGCCATCCAACCATCTCATCTGCTGTCATCCCCTTCTCCTCCTGCCTTCAATCTTTCCCAGCATCAGGGTCCTTTTCAATGAGTTGGCTCTTCCCATCAGGTGGCAGAATATTGGAGCTTCAGTTTCAGCATCAGAACTTCCAAAGAATATTCAGGTTTGATTTCCTGGCTGTCTAGGGGGCTCTCAAGAGTCTTCTCCAGCACCACAGTTAGAAAGCATCAATTCTTTAGCACCCAGCCTTCCTAATGGTCCATCTCTTACATCTGTACCCTTCCTGAGCTCAGCAGATGTTGGGCTGTGTTCTGCAGGAAGAAGAAAAGAAGTCAGCGGGAACACCCAGCACCCATCAACACCTATGCCCTTATTTGTGCTGCTTCCTAACTTATTATATACCCTGTTCCTCTTGGCCTGTTGAAATACTCCAGCCTTAAGCCAGCAGGGCTCTGCTGTCTGGTGTAAGTTGTAGGGTAGCAGTAGAGAGAACCATGAGAAGGTGGGTAGAGGTTCTGTAAGGAGAGCCCTCAGTGCCGGGCTGAGGTGTTTACATGTAGATCAGCAAAGATGAGTCATCCAAGGTTTGAGCTGAGGAGGATGGGATTAAAGGGTAGAATCATTTAAGTAAAATCACAAGTACTTGTCCTAAGTATTGCTCTTTTGTTTTACTCTAAAAGTAAGATCATCCCATGGGTTATATAGAGCAATTTTGTTTTTATTTTTACTTTTCAACCATGCTGTGTAGCATGTAGGCAATTAGTTCTCAAACCAGGGACCCAACCCATGGCCCTGCAGTGGAAGTGTGAAGTCTTAGCCACTAAACCACCAGGGAAGTCCCGCAAATTTTTAAAAATAGACATTTCTGACTTTCCTGGTGGTCCAATGGTTAAGACTCCCTGCTCCCAATTCAGGGAACGCAGGCTTGATCCTTGGTCAGGGAACTAAGATCCCACACAGCGTGGCTAAAAATTAAAAATAAATGTTTCCTCTTGATAGACATTCCACAACTTTGCCAATGCCCATTCATCAATCCCTTGACAAACCTATGGTTCAGACCAGGTCAAAAGGTGCCCCAAATTTTCATAGATGAGAGAGGAAGTCTTCAGGAGACAACAGAAGGCATTGTCCTTGATGTCAAGAGAAACCCAATGCCTGGGTAAAGGATAGGGCATTCATTGCATTTGAACAAACTGGACACTGAGAGGACACATACAAAACAGGAAGCATAGAGGGGGAGGGGAAAGGGGGATGGAAAAAAGCATCAAATTACTAAATCTACACTTCCTGCCTGGCCAGGGATTTTAAATAAACAACTACACAGTGAATTACATTCATATTCTAATTTTGCTGATGGACTGGGTTCATATAGGTAAATATCTTCTCCAACTTTCTGGGGCAAGTAAGTGGTCTCTTGTATTACAAAGCCCATCGTCATTCCATCACTGGGCACATCAAATGATTTAGTTATACAAAGATGACCAAGAACTAGTCCTTGTTATGAGGCAGCTTGTTAATGAGAAAGGGAGGGAGCAAATATACCCAAGTAATGACTAAAAATGAACAAATGTGTGGAGAGGTCCATGGAAGATATAAGACACTGGACAATTTCAGACCAGGGCATGAGGGACCATTTCCATCCAAGTGGTACAGGAAAGATTTTTTTGGAAAAGATAGCATGTGAGTTGCATCTGGAGTTGGTAGAATTTTGGCAGGTAGAAATAGTAAGGAGAGGAGTACTTGGAATTCCAGCCAAAGGAAACCTAGAGGGCAAAGTCATGGAGATGGGGAATGTGGGTGTATTTTAAAGATCAGATGAGGGATCATAGAAGAAAAATATTGCAAGTGCAAGCTGGATAAGGGAGGGCTTTGAAATATCATTCCAAATGCAGGAGTACTTTTTTTTTGCTTTTTTTTTTTTTTAAATTTTGTATTGGAATATAGCCAGCTAACAATGTTGTGATAGTTTCTGGTGCACAGCAAAGGGATTCAGCCATACATATACACATATCCATTCTCCTCCAAACTCCCCTCCCATCCAGACTGCCACCCAACACTGAGCAGAATTCCCTTTGCTATACAGTAGGACCTTGTTGGGTATCCATTTTAAATATAAGGTAAAGGGGAGTCAGTGTGCGTGTTTGCACAGGGACAGATGTGGTCTGAGTGGGGCTGAAGGAAGATTAATGTGGCCAAGTGTGTAGAGCAGTGAACAGAGGCCCATGTTGGAGGGCTTGGTTCCTCTGTGGTATTCAGGGGCCTCTTAGCTTTGCATAAATGCAAACAATGGGAGCAGTGGATGGGGTCTAGGCTAAGAATGAGGACCACTGAAGAGGCTGCGGAAATAATCTGGGGTTTTCTTTGGGTCAAGAGCCTCCTGAGTCCTTGAGTAAGACCAGATATGACAGAGAGCAGGCCATTTGTATGGCACAAATAAACCCGGTATCACCAAATGGTGGGAAGAAATCAGTGGAGGAAGTGAGGATCATAGAGAGAGTTCAGAGCTGCTGGTGCACGTGAGATCATTTGCTCAGCTGTATCTGACTCTTTGTGACCCCATGAACTGTGATCCTCCAGGCTCCTGTACCCATGGGATTCTCCAGGCAAGAATACTGGAGTGGGTTGCCATGCCATCATCCAGAGGATCTTCCCAACCCAGGAATCAAACCAGTGTCTCCTGCATTGCAGGTGGATTTTTTTACCCACTGAGCCACCTGGGAAGCCCAGGGCTGCTCAGTGACCTCTTTTGCAGAGTATTCTCTTGTTTAAAGAGTCTCTCTTAGCTAGGAAAGGTTTTTTGCAGCCTTCTGAAGACATAGACTCCCATGTCACAGGCCTAGGACTGCTGATACATTGCTCCTGAACATGCTGCTGGAAGCTCTTTCATTTGGGGACAGGGATTCAACCACAGAAGTGGTGGGAACTGCCACATTCTGGATGAGCCAGAGAACAGAATTCTGGGCTGCCAGACTGACCTCGTGGTGGCCTTCATTCATTTCCTCCTTGGGTTTATCACCCATCTGAGCTTATCTCAGCCCCCTGAATGGCTCACACTCAGGGCTGGTCCAAAGAGGAAATTTATCTTCTCCAACATCTTTGTCAATTAAGTTTCAGGGAGGGTGCATATGCTCCTCAGCTGTGACAGGGAGGAGGATGGATGGGCAAAGGCTTGTTTCTGGAATTACACATTTGTGTAATTTTCATTATACTGAAAGGGTGGGGTCTGAAGTGTTTAAAATACACTTACTAGATTTCTGACTCTTGCTAAAATGGGCCAGGATGGGCTGGATAAACAGCAGGCTTGGGCAGGACTGTAGGCTGCCAAGGTGTATGCTGGAAGTGCCATCAGCACCCTCATGAGCTCTAGAAGACCCTCCTAGAATTCGTGTTCATAAGTGGAATTGGAATTTTCCACCTAGTCTTAATTTTTGAGTTAAGGCTAGTTAGCTTGCTTAGGGCTGACTAACTGCAAAGATTAGTTGCAAGATTCTTTTTGTTAATTGGAGTATATTGTTTTGCAATGTGGTTTTTCTGCAGTGCAATTAAGTGAATCAGTTCTCTGCATATATGTATCCCCTCCCTCTACAGCCTCCCTACCATCCCTCCCCTTTCCTCCTCCCTAGATCATCACAGAGCACTGAGGTGAGCTCCCTGTGCTATATAGCAGCTTTCCACTAGCTGTCTATTTTACACTTGGTAGTGTGTATATGGGCTTCCTGGGTGGCATAGTGGTAAAGAATCTTCCTGCCAGTACAGCAGACAGGAGTTCGATCCCTGGGTCAAGGAGATTCCCTGGAGTAGGAAATGGCAACCTGGAAAGCTCCATAGACAGAGGAGCCTGGCAGGCTGTAGTCCGTGGAGTAGTAAGGTGAAGAAGGCTGTCTTATTTTTCATTGCTATTCTTTGGAACTCTGCATTCAAATGTGTATATCTTTCTTTTTCTCTTTTTTTTTTTTTTTTGTGGCATCTTTGCCGGGTTTTGGAATTAGGGTGATGGTAGCCTCATAGAATGAGTTTGGAAGTTTACCTTTGTCTGCAATTTTCTGGAAGAGTTTGAGTAGAATAGGTGTTAGCTCTTCTCTAAATTTTTGGTAGAATTCAGCTGTGAAGCCATCTGGTCCTGGGCTTTTGTTTTTTGGAAGATTTCTGATTACGGTTTCAATTTCCATGCTTGTGATGGGTCTATTAATATTATCTATCTCTTCCTGGTTTAGTCTTGGAAAGTTGTACTTTTCTAGGAATTTGTCCATTTCATCCAAATTGTCCAGTTTATTTGCATATAGTTGCTGATAATAGTCTCTTATGATCCTTTGTATTTCTGTGTTTTCTGTTGTGATCTCTCCGTTTTCATTTCTAATTCTGTTGATTTGGTTCTTCTCCCTTTGTTTCTTGATGAGTCTGGCTAATGGTTTGTCAATTTTATTTATCTTCTCAAAGAACCAGCTTTTGGCTTGGTTGATTTTTGCTATGGTCACTTTTGTTTCCTTTTCATTTATTTCTGCCCTGATCTTTAAGATTTCTTTCCTTCTACTAGACCTGGGCTTCTGCATCTCTTCCCTTTCTAGTTGCTTTAGGTGTAAAGTAAGGTCATTTATTTGATTTTTTTCTTGTTTCCTGAGGTGAGTTTGTATTGCTATGAACTTTCCCCTTAGCATTGCTTTCACAGTGTCCCATAGGTTTTGGGCTGTTGTGTTTTCATTTTCATTCGTTTCCATGCATAACTGAATTTCAGTTTTGATTTCTTCTGTGATTTGTTGGTTATTCAGCAGTGTGTTGTTGAGCCTCCATATGTTGGAAGTTTTGAAAGGTTTTCTCCTGTAGTTGATATCTAATCTCACTGCATTGTGGTCAGAAAAGATGCTTGGGATGATTTCAATATTTTTGAATTTATCAAGGTTAGATTTATGGCCCAGGATGTGATCTATCCTGGAGAAGGTCCCGTGTGCACTTGAGAAAAAGGTGAAATTCCTTGTTTTGGGGTGGAATGACCTATAGATATCAATTAGGTCTAGTTGGTCTATTGTATCATTTAAAGTTTGAATTTCCTTGTTACTTTTCTGTCTAGTTGATCTGTCCATTGGTGTGAGTGGTGTATTAAAGTCTCCCACTATTACTGTGTTGTTGTTGATTTCCCCTTTCATACTTGTTAGCATTTGCCTTACATATTGTGGAGCTCCTATGTTAGGTGCATAAATATTTATAATTGTTATTTCTTCTTCCTTGATTGATCCTTTGATCATTATATAATGTCCATCTTTATCTCTTTTCACTGCCTTTATTTTAAAGTCTACTTTATCTGATATGAGTATTGCCACTCCTGCTTTCTTTTGGTCTTTATTTGCATGGAATATCTTTTTTCAGCCTTTAACTTTCAGTCTATATGTGTCCCTAGGTTTGAGGTGGGTCTCTTGTAGACAACATATATAGGGGTCTTGTTTCTGTATCCAATCGGCCAATCTTTGTCTTTTGGTTGGGGCATTCAGCCCGTTTACATTCAAGGTAATTATTGATAAGTATGATCCCACTGCCATTTATTTTATTGTTTTGGGTTCCAGATTATCTATCCCATCCGTGTTTCCTATCTAGGCAAGTTCCTTTAGCATTCGTTGGAGGGCTGGTTTGGTGTTGCTGAATTCTCTCAGTTTCTGCTTGTCTGAGAAAATTTTGAATTCTCCTTCAAATTTGAATGAGATCCTTGCTGGGTACAGTAGTCGGGGTTGTAGATTGTTTTCTTCCATGACTTTAAGTATGTTTTGCCATTCCCTTCTGGCCTGAAGCGTTTCTGTTGAGAGATCAGCTGTTATCCTTATGGGATTCCCCTTGTGAGTTATTTTTTGCTTCTCCCTTGCTGCTTTTAATATTTGGTCTTTGTATTTGATATTTGCTAATTTGATTAATATGTGTCTTGGGGTGTCCCGCTTGGGGTTCATTCTATTTGGGACTCTCTGTGTTTCTTGGACCTGAGTGGCTATTTGCTTCCCCAATTTAGGGAAGTTTTCTACAATTATCTCTTCAAGAATTTTCTGATGGTCTTTCTTTTTGTCTTCTTCTTCTGGGACTCCTATGATTCGAATATTGGTGCGTTTAATATTGTCCCAGAGGTCTCTAAGATTGTCCTCATTTCTTTTAATTCTTTTTTCATTTTTCCTTTCTGTTTCATTTATTTCTGCCATTCTGTCTTCTACCTCACTTATTCTGTCTTCTATCTCTGTTATTCTACTGTTGGTTCCCTCCAGGGTGTTTTTGATCTCATTTATTGCATTATTTATTGTATTTTGACTCTTTTTCATTTCTTCTAAGTCCTTGTTAAAGCTTACCTGCATCTTCTCAATCCTTGCCTGCAGGTTATTGAACTGCAACTCCAACTTATTTTCCAGGTTTTGGATCATTTTCACTATCATTATTCGGAATTCTTTGTCAGGTAGACTTCCTATCTCTTCGTCTTTTGTTTGGTCTAGGGGGTATTTATCCTGTTCCTTTACTTGCTGGGTATTTCTCTGCCTTTTCATCTTGTTTATCTTGCTGTGTTGTCCCTTTATTGTGGGGATTCCTCTCTGTGGGAGGGGTTGGATGTGTGGTTTGTGAAGTTTCCTGGATGGGAAGGCTTGTGTGGTTTTCTGGTGGGTGGGTCTAGGTTTCCTCACTGTTACAATGTCACAAACCTCAGTTCCTTGGCTCTCACACCTTGGTCCAGGTCCGGCAAGAAGGAAAGCAGAAGCAACAGGCTGAGGCGAAGACTTGTTGCCCTGGCCATGAGGAGGGCAGCAGCTCTCATCCTGGGGAGAGCTGCTTCAGGCTAGACTCGGGCGTGCTGCTTCTCTCTTTTTCTCTTTTGGCTTTAGCTTCTCTTCTTTTCTCAGCTATCTGTAAGGCCTCCTCAGACAACCATTTTGCCTTTCTTCTTCTTGAGGATGGTCTTAATCTCTGCCTTCTGTACAATGTCACAAACCTCCATCCATAGTTATTCAGGCCCTCTATCAGACTTAATCCTTTGAAGCTGTTTGTCACTTCTACTTTATAATCGTAAGGGATTTGATTTAGATCACACCTGAATGGTCTAGTGGTTTTCCCTACTTTCTTCAATTTAAGTCTGAATTTGGCAATAAGAGTTTCATGATCTGAACCACAGTCAGTTTGCACTCTTGTTTTTGCCGACTGTATAGAGCTTCTCCATTTTCGGCTGCAAAGAATATAATCGATCTGATTTTGGTATTGTGTAGAGTTTTCTCTTGTGTTGTTGGAAGAGGGTGTTTGCTATGACCAGTGTGTTGTCTTGGCAAAACTCTGTTAGCCTTTGCCCTGCTTCATTTAGTACTCCAAGGCCAAATTTGCCTGTTACTTCAGGTATCTCTTGACTTCCTACTTTTGCATCCCAGTCCCCTATGATTAAAAAGGACATCATTTCGGGGTGTTAGTTCTAGAAGGTTTTGTAGGTCTTCATAGAGCTGTTCAACTTTAGCTTCTTCAGCTATGTTCAACATAGCTTCTTCAGTCTATGGTCGGGGTATAGACTTGGATTACTATGATATTGAATGGATTGCCTTGGAAACGAACAGAGATCATTCTATCACTTTTGAGATTGCATCTAAGTACTGAATTTCAGACTCTTTTGTTGACTATGACAGCTACTCCATTTCTTCTAAGGGATTCTTTCCCACAGTAGTAGATATAATGGTCTTCTGCATTAAATTCACCCATTCCAGTCCATTTTAGTTCACTGATTCCTAAGATGTCGATGTTCATTCTTGCCGTCTCCTGTTTGACCACTTCCAATTTACCTTGATTCATGGACCTGGTAGGTTAGAAATTGACCTAACATTCAGGCTCCTATGCAATATTGCTTTTAACAGCATCAGACTTTACTTCCACCACCAGTCACATTCACAACTGGGTGTTGTTTCTCTTTGGCTCCGTCTCTTCATTCTCTCTGAAATTATTTCTCCACTGATCTCCAGTAGCATATTGGGCACCTACCAACCTGTGGAGTCCATCTTTCAGTGTCCTATCTTTTTGCCTTTTCATACTGTTAATGGGGTTCTCAAGGCAAGAATACTGAAGTGGTTTGCCATTCCCTTCTCCAGTGGACCACATCCTGTCAGACCTCTCCACCATGAGCCGTCCTTCTTGGATGACCCCACATGGCATGGCTCATAGTTTCATTGAGGTAGACAAGGCTGTAGTCCATGTGATCAGTTTGATTCATTTCCTATGACTGTGGTTTTATTCTTTCTGACCTCTGATGGAGAAGGATAAAAGGGTTATAGAAGTTTCCTGATAGGAGAGACTGACTGAGGGGGAAACTGGGTCTTGTTCTGATGGGCAGGGCCGTGCTCAGTAAATCTTTAATTCAATTTTCTGTTGATGGGTGGGGCTGTGTTCCCTCCCCGTTGTTTGACCTGAGGCCAAACTATGGTGGAGGTAATGAAGAGAATGGCGACCTCCTTCAGAAGGTCCCATGCACTCACTGCTGCACACAGTGCCCCAGACCTTGCAGCAGGCCACCGCTTTTACCAGAGACTTCTGGACACTCAGGGACAAGTGTGTCAATCTCAGTGGGTCAGTCTCTTGTGGGGTCACTGCACCTTTCTCCTGGGTCCTGGTGAGCACAAGGTTTTGTTTGTGCCCTCCAAAAGTCTGTTTCCCCAGTCCTGTGTAAGTTCTGGCGGCTCTATGCTGGGGTTAACGGCGACCTCCTCCAAGAGGGCTTATGCCATACCCAGCTCCGCTGCACCCAGAGTCCCTGCTCCTGCGGCAGGCCATTGCTGACCTGTACCTCTGAAGGAGACACTGAAACACTCAAAGGCAGGTCTGGCACAGTCTCTGTGAGGTTTTCTGGTGCATATGAGGTTTTGTCTGAGCCCTCCGAGTGTCTCTGGTTGTTGAGGGTTTTGATTCTAAATGTGATTTTGCCCCTCCTACCATCTTGCTGAGGCTTCTTCTTTGCCCTTAGATGTAGGGTATCTTTTTTTTTTGGTGGGATCCAACATTTTTCTGTTAATGTTTTGTGAGTAGTGAGCGGTAATTTTAGAGTACTTGCAGGAGAAGATGAGTGCAAATCCTTCTACTCTGCCATCTTGTTAAACCTAAGAGAAGAAGAATATTAAGAAGAGGTGGCAACAATACACAGAAGAACTATAACAAAAGATCTTCATGACCCAGATAACCATGATGGTGTGATCACTCATCTAGAGCCAGACATCCTGGAATGAGAAGCCAAGTGGACCTTAGGAAGCATCACTATGAACAAAGCTAGGGGAGGTGATGGGAAATCCAGTTGAGCTATTTCAAATCCTAAAAGATGATGCTGTGAAAGTGCTATACTCAATATGCCAGCAAATCTGGAAATCTCAGGAATGGCTACAGGACTGGAAAAAGTAAGTTTTTTTCCAATCCCAAAGAAAGGAAATGCCAAAGAATGTTCAAACTACTGCACAATTGCACTCATCTCACATGCTAGCAAAGTAATGCTCAAAATCCTCCAAGCCAGGCTTCAACAGTACATGAACTGTGAATTTCCAGATGTTCAAGTTGGATTTAGAAAAGACAGAGGAATCAAAGATCATATTGCCAAAATCCTTTGGATCATCAAAAAAGCAAGAGAATTCCAGAAAAACACCTGTTGTTGGTTTACTGACTATGTCAAAGCCTTTGTCTATGTGGATCACAAGAAAGTGTGGAAAATTCTGAAAGAGATGGGAATACCAGACCACCTGACCTGCCTCCTGAGAAATCTGTATGCAGATTAAGAAGCAACAGTTAGAACTGGACATGGAACAGACTGGTTCCAAATCAGGAAAGGAGTACCTCAAGGCTATATATTGTCACCCTCCTTATTTAACTTATATGCAGAGTACATAATGCAAAATTCCAGGCTGGATGAAGCACAAGATGGAATCAAGATTGCCCAGAGAAATATCAATAACTTCAGACCTGCAATGACACCACCCTTATGGCAGAAAGTGAAGAAGAACTAAAGAGCCTCTTGATGAAAGTGAAAGAGGAGAATGAAAAAGTTGGCTTAAAACTCAGCATTCATAAAACTAAGATCATAGCATCTGTTCCCATCACTTCATGGCAAATAGATGGAGAAACAATGAAAATAGTGAGAGATTTTTTGGGGGGAGCTCCAAATTCACTACAGGTGGCGACTGCAGCCATGAAATTAAAAGATGCTTGCTCCTTGGAAGAAAAGCTATGACCAACCTAGACAGCATATTAAAAAGCAGAGACATTTCTTTGCCAATAAAAGTTCATCTAGTCAAAGCTATGGTTTTTCCAGTAGTCATGTATAGCTGTGAGAGAGAGTTGGACTTGAGTGCCAAAGACTTGATGCTTTTATTTTTTTTAATTTTCTTTACTTTATTGTGTTGGTTTTGCCATACATTGACATGAATCCGACATGGGTATACATATGTTCCCCCTCCAGAACCCCCCTCCCTCCTCCCTCCTGATTCCCTCCAACTAGGTCATCCCGGTGCACCAGCCCCAAGCATCAAACCTGGGCTGGCAATTGATTTCACATATGATAATTAACATGTTTCAATGCCATTCTCCCATATCATCCCACCCTTGCCCTCTTCCACAGAGTCCACGAGATTGTTCTATACATCTGCGTTTCTTTTGCTGTCTCGCATGCAGGGTTCTCATTACTATCTTTCTAAATTCCATATATATGCGTTAATATACTGTATTGTTGTTTTTCCTTCTGGCTTACTTCACTCTGGATAATAGGCTCCAGTTCCGTCCACCTGAGTAGAACTGATTCAAATGAATTTTTTTTTTTTAATGCTGAGTAATATTCCATTGTGTATATGTACCACAGCTTTCTTATCCATTCCTCAGTTGATGGGCATCTAGGTTGCTTCCATGTCCTGGCTATTGTAAACAATGCAGCGATGAACATTGGGGTACACGTGGCTCTTTCAATTCTGGTTTCCTCAGTGTGTATGCCCAGCAGTGGGATTGCTGGGTCATATGGCAGTTCTATTTTCAGTTTTTTAAGGAATCTCCACACTGTTCTCCATAGTGGCTGTACTAGTTTGCATTCCCACCAACAGTGTAAGAGGGTTCCCTTTTCTCCACACCCTCTCCAGCATTTATTGCTTGTAGACTTTTGGATGGCAGCCATTCTGACTGGTGTAAAGTTGTACCTCATTGTGGTTTTGATTTGCATTTCTCTGATAATGAGTGATATTGAGCCTCTTTTCATGTGTTTTTTAGCCATTTTTATGTCTTCTATAGATTCAGTGCAATTCCTATCAAGCTACCAGAGGTCTTTTTCAGAGAATTAGAACAAATAATTTCACAAATTGTATGGAAATACAAAAAACCTCGTATAGCCAAAGCAATCTTGAGAAAGAAGAATGGAACTGGAGGAATTAACCTACCTGACTTTAGGCTATACTACAAATTCACAGTCATCAAGACAATATGGTACTGGCACAAAAACAGAAATATAGATCAATGGAACAAAATAGAAAGCCCAGAGATAAATCCACACATCTATGGACACCTTATCTTTGACAAAGGAGGCGAGAATATACAATGGAGAAAAGACAACCTCTTTAACAAGTGGTGCTGGGAAAACTGGACAGCCACTTGTAAAAGAATGAAACTAGAACACTTTCTAACACCATACACAAAAATAAACTCAAAATGGATCAAAGATCTAATCATAAGAACAGAAACTATAAAACTCCTAGAGGATAACATAGGCAAAACACTCTCTGACATAAACCAAAGCAGGATCCTCTATAACCCACCTCCCAGAATATCGGAAATAAAAGCACAAATAAACAAATGGGACCTAATTAAAATTAAAAGCTTCTGCACAACAAAGGAAACTATAAGCAAGGTGAAAAGGCAGCCTTCAGAATGGGAGAAAATAATAGCCAATGAAGTAACGGATAAACAATTAATCTCAAAAATATACAAGCAACTCCTGCAGCTCCATTCTAGAGAAATAAACGACCCAATCAAAAAATGGGCCAAAGAACTTAACAGACATATCTCCAAAGAAGACTTGATGCTTTTGGACTGTGGTGTTGAAGAAGACTCTTGGGCGTCCCTTGGACTGCAAGGAGATCCAACCAGTCCATCCTAAAGGAAATCAGTCCTTAATATTCATTGGAAGGACTGATGCTGAAGCTGAAACTACAATATTTTGGCTACCTGATGTGAAGAACTGACTGACTAGAAAAGACCCTGATACTGCAAAAGGCTTAAGGCTGGAGGATAAGGTGATGACAAAAGATGAGATGCTTGGGTGGCATCACCAACTCAATGGACATGAGTTTGAGCAAGCTCTGGGAGTTGGTGATGGACAGGGAGGCCTGGCCTGCTGCAGTCCCTGGGGCCACAAAGGGTCAATTATAGCTGAGTAACTGAACTGAACTGAACTCTCTCAACTGGATCATTTTTAGTGATGTGCATGAACCTAGAATCTGACATACAAAGTGAAGTTGATCAGAAAGTGAAAAACCAATATATTAACACATATATATGGAATATAGAAAAATGATACTGGTAAATCTATAGGGCAGGAATAGAGATGCTGGCATAGAGAACAGACCCGTGGACACAGTGGGAGAAGGAGAGGGTGGGACAAATTGAGAGAATAGCATTGACATATATACACTACCAACTAGATTCTTCGTAGATCCTTGATATTGTAGAGTTAAAAGTAGTTTAAATGTAACTATAAGTGAGCAGCTCAGAGGTGCCAGGAATTATGTTTGAACACTTCTTGCCTACAAATCCAACTGAAACCTCAAGACAAACTGAAAACTTTCAAAAGTCTTCCTGGTTGTAAAGATTTTCATCTGGAATTTTAGCGAGGTACGGAACTTGCTAAGGGTCACAGAGTTGATAATAGAGCCTTGTTTCCAAATGCTTGCTGCTTCTGCTGGAAGGAGCTTCTCGCCAGGCTGCTGGTCCTCATTTGTGGAATAAGTTCAGAAAATGAAATAAGTTCAGAAGTCTCAGGCTTGTTATTAAGCAGGGCTCCTGCATGGCATAATTCCAAGGGGCCTCCTCAGGGGGTAACAGTGTGCCATCCTGGATGTGTGCCAATATGAAATTGCTTTAGAGAGTGGTGGTTCAATCAGTAAGTCGTGTCTGGCTCTGTGACCCCTTGGGCTTTAGACCGCCAGGCTCCTCTGTCCATGGGATTTCCCAGGCAAAAATAGTGGAGTGGTTTTCCATTTCCTTCCCCAAGGGATCTTCCCTACTCAAGGATCAAACCTGTGTCTCTTGCTTCTCTGGAAATGGCAAGTGGATTCTTTACCACTGGGAAGCTCACAGATATATTATTTGCACTCAATTCTTTTTCTCCACTGGCAAAATCTTGGTTAACAATAATCATTCAAATGATAATGATTCAAATTTGTTGAGCCCTTTGCTCTACACACAGTGCTTTCACAAACATGACTTCCTCATATCCTCCTTTTAAAGCACACAGTATACCTCTTATTTGTAGTTAAAGATTCGAATTCTCTGAGAGGTAAGTGACAAGGTGCTCAGGGTAACACCATAAACTCAGCTTCTTTGCTCTCAAGTCTTACTGTCCCTACCCGCCCCCCTATAATTATTTTTTTTTCATTTTCTGTTTCACTTCTTATTTCTCTGGTGTTATTTCTCCTTCTCCATTGCTTGAATCTCTTCTTTCTTTGCTTTGCTCCCAGGTTTTGCCTTTAGACTTTCCTCTCTGGATGGGCTCATCAGATTCCACAGCTTCAACTCTTGTCTCTAAGATGAACTTGAAAAAGATTATTTGCTTTTGGCTATACTGGGTCTTCACTGCTGCCCTAGGGCTTTCTCTAGTCGCAGTGAGTGGAGGCTACTCTTTGTTGCGGTGCAGACTTCTCATTGCAGGGCTTCTTTCGTTGTGGAGCATGGGCTCTAGGTTCGTGGGCTTCAATAATCGTGGCGCATGAGATTAGTTGCCCTGCAGCCTGTGGAATCTTCCTGGACCAGGGATCAAACCTGTGTCCCCAGCATGGGCAGGGGGATTCTTAATCACTGGACCCCCAGGGAAGTCCCCTAAGATGGACTATAAATCTCTGTTCTATTGCTATGTGTCTTTGGATCAGTTACTTCCCTTCTGTGGACTTCAGATTCTTTGTTTGAAATATAAGAGCACTAGGTAGCTGATGTATGCTTTCCTCTACAGCTCCAACTTCAAATGAAATGAAGAATGTTAAAGTAATTTTTAAATAAAAATCAATATCAAAGTATAAGATCTCATAAATAAATTCAGCAAGGTTGCAGGATCAAGATCAATATACTAAAAAAATCAATTGCATTTCTATAGACTAACCATGAATGATCCAAAAATAAAATTAAGAAAACAATTCCGTTTATAATAGCATCAAAAAGAATAAAATACTAAGAATAAATCTAACAAAAGAAGTGGAAGACTGACAACTATAAGACATTGTTGAAAAAGAATTAAAGAAAATGTAAATAAATGGAGAAACATCCTATGCTCATGGATCAGAAGATTTAACATTCTTAGGATGGCATTTTTCTCTAAATTGATCTACAAATTTAACTCAATCCCTGTTACAATATCAATTGACTCTTTTTGTAGAAATTGACAAGCTGGTCTTAAAATTCATATGGAACTGCAAGGGACCCAAAATAGCCACAATAATGTAGAAAAACAACAAAGCTGGAGGGGTCACACATCCTGATTTCAAAACTTATGACAGAACTCAAAGCAGTGTGATAGTGACATAAAGATCAATGGAATATAATTGATAGTCTAGAAATAAACCTATACCTTTGTGGCCATTGATTTTTTTTTAAAGGGCTGCCAAGACAATTCAATAGAGGAAGGATTCATTTTTTTAAGCAAACGGCGTTGAGACAACTGATATCCACATGCAAAATGATGGACTTGGACCTGTACCTTATGTGATATGCAAAAATTATCTAAAATACAAAAACAAATGTAAGAGCTAAAACTATATGCTGTTAGAAGAAAATATATAGTAAACCTTAGTAACCTTAGCTTAGGCAATGATTTCTTAGATATAGTAGCAAAAGTATAAGCAACAAAAGAAAAAAATAAATACATTAGACTATTATCAAAATTAAAAACTTTTGTACATTAGATGAGTCTATCAAGAGTAAAAACACAGTCCATAGAATGGGATAACGTATTTCCAAACCAAATATCTGATAAGAAGCTTATGTAGAGGAAAAATATGTATCTTACAATTCAGTAATAAAAGGAAACCTGATTAAACATGGGAAAGGAGTCTGAATAGGCATTTCTGAAAAGTAGATTATACAAATGGCCAATAAACACATCTAGACATATTACCATCATTAGTCACTAGGGAAAATGAAAATCAAAACCCCAGGAAGTTCCTACTTCACCTCCTTTAAGATGGCTGTAATCAAAAAGACAGTAACAGGAGCTGGTGAGGATGAGGAGAAATTGGAACCTTTGAAAACTGCTAGTGGAAATGGAAAATGGCGCAACCCCTTTGGAGAATGGTTTGTCAGTTTGTTGGAAAGTGAAGCACAGAGTTATCATATGATCCAAAAGTTCCACGCCAAGGGTTTTAAGAGAAATAAAACATATGTTCACACACAAAAAAACCATAGCAGCATTATAGCAGCATAATTCACAATGGCCAAAAGTGCAAAGAACACAAATGTCCATTTAGTGATGAATAGATAAACAAAATGTGATATATCTGAACAATGGTATATTTTTGGCAATTAGAAGTAATGAGATTGTGACGCACTCTATAATGTGGTTGAACCTTGAAAATATTATGCTAAGTCAAAAAGCTAGTCACTGAAGACTGCGTATTATAAGATTCCATTTATATGAAATAGAACAGGCAGATCTATAAAGACAGACAGTGGATTTGTGTTTGCCTAGGGCTGGAAGTTGAGGGAGAAATGAGGAGTGAGTACTAAGGAGTTCAGGGTTTCCTTTGAGTGATGAAAATATTCTAAACTTAGATCATGGTCATGCAAAACTTCATGAATGTGCTAAAACCTACCGATTTGCATACTTTTAAGTGGGTGAACTTTTGGCACATGAATTGTACTCACTGAAACTTTTGCTGTATTCAGCTGTTCAGTCATGTCTGACTCTTTGAAACCCTATGACTGTACCTGGCCAGGCTCCTCTGTCTGTAGGATAACCCAGGTAAGAATACTGGGGTGGGTTGCATACTCTCCTCCAGGGGATCATCCCTAGGCAGGGCTCGAACCAGCATCTCCTGTGTCTCCAGCATTGCAGACAGATTCTTTACTGCTGAGCCACTGGGAAAGCCCCCACTGAAACTGTTAAAAAATCAACTTATAAAGATGATGTTAATGATTAATATCATTATTATTCACACAATTATCCTGTTATGTGGAAGTTTCAGAATTAGGGATGTCTTTTCCTAAGTTCCACTCACAGCCATGAATACATGACAATTCTGGTGTTTTAGAATAAAAAAGACCTTGGTTTGATTCCCTTCTCAGCTAATATCCAGTTCTGTGTGTTATTGGACAAATTTTTGGACCTAACCCCTAAAGTTCCCTAATTTCCATAAACAAGGACCACAGTGCTTTCTGAACAATTCTAGAATAAAAGATGTAAGTGTTTAGCATAAAGCTGGAACTTTCTACCTGTACGATAAATGTCATTTCCATCTTTTATTTCAGAAAGCTTTTCTAGCTCTTCTGCCCTGAATGGGATAGATAAGAAATACTGCCTGAGGTTACCTGGCCAAAACTGTGGGTAGAGGGGAGGCTGGCATTGTCCGTGAATTTCTTTCCATGGGTAATCATTGGGTTTTTAAAGCTTTTGAAGAATGATGAAAAGATCTCATGAAGAGCTAAGAACTTTCTCAACAGATTGCTTATTCTCTAGAGAATAATTAAAATACATATCAGGCAGTGGTTTTCAGAGCCTGGATGCTTTCTTCTCAGAAGTTCTTAACAGTTAGAACAATGAATTTTCCCCGGAAGATATGTGCAGGGCCAGAACAGCCCAAGGGCAAGGTGGAAGGAATGATTGACTGGAGTTTTAGTCCTGACTTTGCTCAATCAATTAATTCTTTTTTTTTTTTTTTTTTTTTTTTTTTTCAATCAATTAATTCTATAGCTCAGTTTACCCTTCTACTAAATGGGGATTAAACTTGCCATCAACCTTTTTTCCTCTTGGAGAATGACTTTGGGGGAACAGACTAAAACTCTCTGACCTGTTTGGAAAGAAGATCTCAAATGAAAATAGGGTTTTCATTAGCATCATTACTGTTTTTTACTTCTAATTTTTATAATTTGGTGGTACTGTGTAATTATCTTGGAGAAGGCACTGGCGACCCACTCCAGTACTCTTGCCTGGAGAATCCCAGGGACGGAGGAGCCTGGTAGGCTGCAGTCCATGGGGTCGCTAAGAGTCAGACACGACTGTGCGACTTCATTTTCCCTTTTCACTTTCATGCATTGGAGAAGGAATTGGCAACCCACTCCAGTGTTCTTGCCTGGAGAATCCCAGGGACGGGGGAGCCTGGTGGGCTGCCATCTATGGGGGCGCACAGAGTTGGACACGACTGAGAGACTGAAATGAACTGAACTGAACTGAATATGGGCTTCCCTGGTGGCTCAGTGGTAAAGAATCTGCCTGCCAAGGCAGGAGATGCAGGTTCTATCTCTGGGTTGGGAAAATCCCTGGAGAAGGAAATGGCAACCCATTCTAGTAATCTCGCTTGGAAAATCCATGGACAGAGGAGCCTGATGGCCTATAGTCCATGGAGTTGAAAAGAATTGGACATAACTTAGCAACTGAACAATAGCAACACCACAATAATATTGCATAATAACCCATGTAAATCTGCCTGTAATTGTGGTGGCCCACTGTGCCTCATTGCCTCCCCTCCTCTGCTAAGCCTGTGCTCTGTGGTGTGGACCATTTCTCAGTTCCTGTGTTCCTGCTATCTGGATGCTCAAGCTTCATGACTACAGGGATATGGTGGGCATTGCTGGGACCCACAGCAGTGATGTGCATTAGAGAGAGCATCACAACAGTAGATTCCTAACCACAGGCTCTGGTTCAGAAGCTATGTGTGTCCGCAAGGATTCAACAAATACATATGATGCTTCTACTACCTACTAGACTTTATTTCATGTTCTGGGGATGCATCAGTGAAGGAAAAATTTCATAAATATCTTCTCTAATGTAAAAGAGTGTGGGGTCAGGGAGAGTGATGATAGTGAGTTGGACAATGACATAGGAAGTAAAATATATAATACATTACATGACAGTAAGTGCTACGGAGGAAAATAAACCAAGAAAAGAAAATGAGAAACCATTGAAATTATGCACATTTGATGAGTTGAAGGAGGTGAGGTTGCCACTTTGAGGAAATAAAATGAAAGATGCAGAGGATCTGGAGATGAGGAGACTCTGGGATGGACGTATTCTCAGGGTCACTGTGGCTGGACTGCTGTGAGCAAGGGAGATGTTGGTAGGAGATGAGGTCAGAGAAATGATGAGGCTAGGACTGAGTGTTGTATAGCACAGGGGTAGGTGAATTACAGACCTCTGGCCAAATCTGACACACCCCTTGTTTTTATAAATAAAGTTTTATTAGAACACAGCTACATTCATTGATTTATATATTATTTATGGCTGCTGTACTAAGTGGCAGAGTTCAGGAGTGTGACAGAGACTGTATAAAGCCTAAAACATTTGCTACCTCACCCTTTACAGAAAAGGGTTACGGGTTCCTCGAATAGGGCCATGCAGAAATTATTTCCTATTTCTTCCATGTCAGACAGTGTACTGAGTACTTCAGTTCAGTTCAGTTCAGTCGCTCAGTCATGTCTGACTCTTTGCAATCCCATGAACCCCAGCACGCCAGGCCTTCCTGTCCATCACCAACTGCCGGAGTCCACCCAAACCCATCTCCATCGAGTCGGTGATGCCACCCAGCCATCTCATCCTCTGTCATCCCCTTCTCCTCCTGCCCCCAATCCTTCCCAGCATTAGGGTCTTTTCCAGTGAATCAACTCTTTGCATGAGGTGGCCAAAGTATTGGAGTTTCATTTTCAACATCAGTCCCTCCAATAAACACTCAGGACTGATCTTCTTTAGGATGGACTGGTTTGATCTCCTTACTAAGTACTTAGAGGTGAAATAATACGTTCTGTATCCTCAGAATGCTAATAGTTTAGTGAGAAGAAAGTTATGTAGATAAGCAATGAAAACACAGCACCACGTTCTCAAAGCTATGGTTTTCCCAGTAGTCACGAATGGATATGAGAGTTGGAACATAAAGAAGTCTGAATACTGAAGAATTGATGCTTTTGAACTGTGGTGTTAGAGAAGATTCTTGAGAGTCTCTTGGACTGCAAGGAGATCAAGCCAGTTAGTCTTAAAGGAAATCAATCCTGAATATTCATTGGAGGGACTGCTGCTGAAGCTGAAGCTCCAATAATTTGGCCACCTGATGTGAAGAGCTGACTCATTAGAAAAGACCCTGATGCTGGGAAAGACTGAAGACAGGAGGAAAGGGGATGACGGAAGACAAGATGGTTGGATAGCATTGCACCAAATCAATGGACATGAGCTTGAGCAAGCTCTGGGAGATAGTGAAGGACAGGGAAGCCTGGCGTGCTGCAGTCCATGGGGTCACAAAGAAGTGCACATGACTGAGCAACTGAAAAACAACAACAACCACAACCATGCTTTCACACATTGTTCTGGATTTTGTAGAACAGGCCAAGCAATTTGGAAAACTGTTTCTGTCTACCAAAGCTAAACACAGTTATCTGCAATAACCCAACACCTCCACTCCTGTGTTTATACCCAACAGAAATAAGTGCCTGTGTTTGCTAAAAGGTATATATAGGAAGGCTCCAGGAAACTTTATTCATGATAGCTCCCTAGTGGAAACACACCTATATAATCATCAACATTTCAATGGGTAAATACATTCCAGTATCTTTAGTGGAATACTACACAGTAATGAAAAATAGCACCTGGCACTACATACAAGTACAAGGATGAATTTCACAAACCTGATGTTGAATGGAAAATCTAGACAGGAAAGAACTCAGATGCATGATTTGATTTCAAGAATATGAAGCTCATAAACAGATATATCTGGTGTATTCAGGGAGGAGTCAGAATAGGGATTATTTTTATCTCTGATAGCTCACTTGGTAAATAATACACCTGCAATGGATTCTTTCCCCATTGAATTTTCTTGGAAGACTTGTGAAAAATCAATGACCATAGATGTATGCATTTGTTTATGGACTATCAATTATATTCATTAATATGTGTCTGTCTCTGTATGTTATCATCACATCATTTGATTCTTATAATAAATTTTGAGATCAGGAAATCTGAGTCTTTAATGTTGTTCTTTTTGTAGAGTGTTTTGGCTATTTGGGTCCCTTGCAATTCTACATGGATTTTAGAGTTTGTCTGTAAATTTCTGCAAAAACAGAGCCATTTGTGATTACATTAAATTTGTAGATTATTTGGGGGAATAATGTCATCCTAACAGAATTAAATCTTCTGCTCCATGAGCATAGCATGTCTCCCAATTTGTCTATATCATCTTTGATTGTTTTTCTACCTCTCTTTACTAATTAGTATAAAAATAAATACTTCTATATAATTTATTCCTAAATTATTCTTTTTGGTTATGTTACACATTGAAAATATTTAAAATTTTTTTTCAGCTTTCTCATTAATATAGTGTATAGTGTACACTATACACCTGGTTTTTATTCTCAAGATTGTGTGCTCATCATAAAAAATTGTTGCTTTTCTTTAGCTGTCTTTTTAAAATCAGATAGGAGTAAAAAAGAGTTACAAATAAAAATTCATGTCAGTTGTCATTTATGTTTACCTATGTGGTTACCTTTACTAGTTGTTTTTATTATTTAGCGTGGGTTCAGTTTACTGTGTAATATATTTTTATTTTAGCTTGAATAACTCCAGTATTTCTTATAAATCATATTTGATACCAATATATTGTCTTAGATGTTGTTTATCTAGACATGTCTTAATATATTCCTAACTTTTATAGAATAGTTTTATTGGATATAGAATTCCTGGTTGATATACTGAGACACACACACACATGCATATATGTATACACACACACATATATATTTATATAGTATATTTTTCAACACCTTTAATATGTTATGTCACTGATATCTGGCCTCTATGATTTCTGATAAGAAATCAGGTGTTTATCTTATTGAGGATGGGTTGTATATATTGAGATTCTCTCACTGTCTTTTCCTCTTGACATTTTGATTATAGTGTGTCTATGTGTAGATTTCTTTGAAGTTATTTTACATGAAGTTGCTTGAGCTTCTTGGATATGTGGATTGAAGTTTTACATCAAATTTGGGAAGTTTTATACATTATTTCTTCAAATATTCTTTCTGCTCATTTCTCTCTCTTCTCTCTTTCTGGATTAACTGTCACTCATCTTTTGGTGTCCCAGGTGTCTCTGAAGCACTGCTAGTTTTCTCCATTTTTTCTTTCTGTTGTTCAGATTGGGTAATCTTGATTGACCAATCTTCAAGTTCTATGATTCTTTATTCTGCTAGCTAAAAATTTGCTGTTGAGAACCTTCATGTGTATTTTTAGTTTAGCTTATTATACTTTTCAACTCCAGAAATTCTATTTTCTTCTTCTAACTGCTACATCTTTGTTGATATTCTGTCATATAAGCAATTGTTCTCATACTTTGGTCATTTAAATATAGTTTAACTCTTTAAAAAAAGATTTAAAATAATCAAATTACAGTCTTCATCTAGTTACTATAATAGACTTTTTCAGGGACAGTTTATAATGATCGCTTTCCCCCTTGTGTACTGTCTATACTTTCTCATTTTTTCTGTTATATTTTTATTGGAAAGTGGAAATTTTAAATATTATCATGTTGCAACTCTGAAAACCAGATTCTTGCCCCTCACCTTTACCAAGTGTTTTTTGCTGGTGTTTCTTATAGTTGCTATTACTTTTATTTAGTTACTTTCTGAGCTGATTTTGTAAACTCTGTATTCTTTGTCACATGTGGACACTTAAGTCTCTCCTTGATTAGCTCAGTGGTCAGCCAATGACTGGAGAGAGATTTCCTTAACTGCCATCACCAATAAGTCTTCCAATTTTGCATAGGAACTCTGTGGGCATGTTGGGGCATAACTTCAATACTCAGTCAGGCAATTGAAAACTCTGCATTAGCCTTCACCTTCTGTTCTAGAAGTTTCAAGTTTAGCTAGATGTGAGCACTTAGGACCTTCTTGCATCTTTCCTGATCAAAAGTATTACTCCAGTTGTGTGTACTTCCCTGGGTGTGCATGTGGTCATACAGATTTCCAGGAATATATTAGACCTTTGCAAAGCTCCTAAGGACATCTCACTCCCCAACTTTTCTTTTCAGGCCTTTTGATTCATTTGTTGTTTGTATCAGCTGTTATCCACTACCTCAGGCTACTTAATAGTTAACCACACAGTTGTAATAATGTTTTATAATCTCCCCAGGGGAAGTAATTTTCACAGTTTAAGGTTTCAAATCACATCAGATACAGACATCTTTGTAAGTGATACTAAACTTATATAGTACATATACTATATAGATCATAATTATAGTTCTCTGAGGATGAGGCTTTTAAAGAGCTACAAACTCTTTTGTTCCCTTCCTTTTGGTCCCCTCAGTGGCTTATAGGCTATTGATTTTCATTTGAAATTGATTAATTATCTTTCAGAGCTAACAAAGAGCTGGAGAGTAGGCAAAGGGATTAAGACAAATTAAAAGGTTACAAAGCTCACTGTTTTTAATACAGTTCTGCTACTGGTGGTGGGGGTGGGAGTGGGCATACATGTTCCTCAGATTGCTTCAAGCCTTTGATTAATTCCAGTTTTGGAGAAGTTTTTTTATTATTAAATTTTTGCCAGTTTTCTTATTGCTTTTATGGAGGAAAGAATTTTCAGAGGGCTCTGCTCCATAACTTTTGCTGATGTTCTCAACTTTCTTGAGTATATTTGTGGCACAGATATTAATACATGCCAGCAAGAGCTTATGGTCTAGTTGGAGAGAGAAGGAATATCTGCAAGTATTATAGAGCAATGGAGAATATTTTGGAGTCTTGCTACTAAATTGTTGTCCAAGGGCCAGCATCATCAATAGCATCAGAAACTTATAAGGAGGACAGAATCTCAAGTCCCTCCCTTTATCTACTGCATTTTAATATTTTAACAAGATCATTAGGTGACTCATATTCACCTATTGAAGTTTGATATGCATTAATGTCATGGATCTCTTGCTAGGTTAAGCAATGAAGGTGCTGCTACCCATAACTGTCTATCCCAATCTTAGTGGCTTAGCACAATATTTTTATAGCCGATGTCGATGGCTGGGAGCTGTCCACTATCTAATGGCACAGAGGTCTAGTCTCTCTTTACTTTGTGATGCTATTGTAGAAACGCGTGACTTCTAAGTTTTCTACTTAAAGAAAGAAAGAAATGGAGCTAGCATGCTGCCTCTTAAATGCCTCAGCCAAGAAGCGGCACAGAAAACTTATTCTCACGTCTGTTGGCATGAACCATTCACACAGCTCCAAACTAGCTGCAAGTAAGTTGGAGAATGTAGAGATGGTGTGCTTGGATTATATTTGGAGCATCATTTCTGCTACTCTCCTTCAGAGAGTTTCATATCATCCAATAGGGATATTTGGAGGAAGGATAAGTCCATTCTTGGAGGAATCCTAGAAAAGGTCATAAAGAAAGTCTATCTTTGGTTTAGGGCTTAGAAGATAGATTGACTCTAAAAGTCAAACCAGCAGAGAAAGGTAGATATGAGAGGAAGAAAGGAGAGCATCTGTTTAACACAATGTTGGAGGAAGAAGAACTGGGCATCAATCTTTATTTGGAGGGAAAGATATGGTGAAGATATTTCATGAAATCATCTGTGTTCACTATAAATTTGAAAACAAGTATTGCAGGATAGCTTCTTTTGAGTTTGATTTGGGTAGACTGAATGAGTTGGGATTATGAATTCTAACAGGTAATTATAAGAGTGAAATTATATCTTTATCCATCTACCCAGGAAAGAACAATGGGGTAGGGATAAATGAGTGTAGACTGGACCTTTGGGAGCTGCCTATCTAATCCCTACTCTTTCAGGCATTCACCCTGGGGTTTGAGGTCTGACTGTTAACACTGCTGAGATTTCAGGGAGTGTCAACCTAGATGAGCAGTTTGTAAATCAGCAGTCCTTGACCCTGGCTGCATGGGAAAATCATCCACAAAGCTTGCAAAAAGTTCCAAACCAAAGGAAACACTCTCTGGGGTTGTGGTTGAGAAATCTTTATAAGTGCTAGATAAAGAAATCCTGGTTTGTCCCAATGGGCTTCAAACTTTAATGTGCATATAGATCACATGAGGATCTTGTGAACATGAAGATTCTGAGTCAGTGGGTCAAGAGTGTGACCTGAGATTCTGCATTTCTTTTTAAAAAATATTTATTTTTATTTTTGGATGCCCTGGGTCTTCATTGCTGTGTGTGGACTTTTTCTAGTTGTGGTGAGAAGGGGCTACTCTGTAGCTGAGGTGCACGAGCTTCTCACTGCAGTGGCTTCTCTTGTTGCAGAGCACGGACTCTAGAGTGCAAGGGCTTCACTCGTGACACATGGGCCTAGTTGTTCCAGGATATGTGGGATCTTCCCAAACCAGAGACTGAACCCATTTTCCTGCATCAGGCAGGTGGACCCCAGTCATTGGACCAGCAGGGAAGTTCTAGATTCCACACTTCTAACAAATCCCTAAATGATCCTGAGGCTGCTGGTTCCGAATCCATTGAGACCTGAATCATGTTAAATAACTCATTGATTTTAAAAAGTTTTTTTTTTTTCCAATTTCACCAGATTGGGTAGCGATTTTGGCATTGTCAAGAAACGGGCTGGGTGGGCTCAAGCAGAGAAGCCTCTAGAGGAAGAAGTGAAATGTTTGTACTCAGAGGCTAATCCATTGCCTCCTCCTGGGTATCAGCAAGATGTGTGAGCTGGCGCTGCTCATCTCTCATGTCAACACTCCTCTTACACTGAGGGCAGGCAGTGCTGCCTCTGGGGATGTGAGACAGACTGATCTAAGATCAGAAGGAGCCAAAGTTAGGTCATGAATCAACACCAACTGTGCTGTGCCCCTGGCGGAAGAAGACAGGAAGAAGCGTGAAACTGGGAAATTCATAGGCAGGAAGCACCCGGAACCCAGCCAGTCACTTCCACATGCATTATGCCGGTTCATTCTTTATAAAAAAATACCCTCAAAGTTGGCATTATTAACTGCATTTTCTAGATTAGAAAATTGTGACTCAGAGAAGATAAATAAATGGCTTATCAGCCTGGAAAACATCTACATGATACGCAAATCCATCTTTTCTTCATGAAAGCACACTAAAAGTGTCTTAGATCTTTTGTTAATATTTATTTTTATTTATTATTTATTCGACTGCAATGGGTCTTATTCATGGTATGCAGGATCTTTAGTTGTGACATGTAAACTCTTAGTTGTGGCATGTGGGATATAGTTCCCTGACCAGGGGTTGAACCCAGGCCCTCTGCATTGAGAGCACAGTCTTAGCCACTGGAGCATCAGGGAAGTCCCCAAAGTGTCTCATATTTCAAGTCATGTTGATGGCGTGTAGAGGAACTGGGGTGACATGTCATCTACTTCTGAATCATTTAATCATGGACATGTTGGACCTGTGGTCCACCTACTGCTTCTCTCTAGTATTTTCCATCCTGTGCAATTAATCTAATGATATGGAGACAAGAATAAACACTCTATAAGTGGAAGCTGTGCAAAAGGAAGCAATGATAGTTGAAGAATTATGGAGAATTGCTTTCTTGGCTCTTCCCATCTTTCAGAGTCTACCATCATGAAGGTCAGAAAAAGGAAATACATCCAATGTAATATAATTTTGATGTATTGAACATGGGGGGTACATGTGCCGTGTTGAATTACAGTTTTCCAGGATATATGCCCAGTAATGGGATTACTAGATCATATGATTAGTTTTATTTTTAGTTTTCTAAGGAAACTCCATACTGTTCTATACAGTGACTGTATCAGTTTACATTTCCACCAAAAATGTCAGAGAGTTCTCTTTATTCCACACCCCCTCCAGCATTTATTGTTTGTAGATTTTTTGATGATGGCCATTCTGACTAGTGTGAGGTTAATACCTCATTGTAGATTTGACATGTGTACAGCTTTTGTTTTTGTTCAGTGCTTAAATCATGTCAGACTCTGTGACCCCATGGACTGCAGCATGTCAGGTTCCTCTGCCCTCCACTGTCGCCCAGAATTTGCTCAAATTTATGTCCATTGAGTTAGTGATGCAATCTAACCATTTCATGCTCTGCTACCCTCTTCTCCTTTTGCCTTCAGTCTTTCCTAGCATTAGGATTTTTTCCAATGAGTCAGCTCTTTGTATCAGGTGGCCAAAGTATTAGATCTTCAGCTTCACCATCATTCCTTCTAATGAATATTCAGGGTTAGATGTCTTTAGGATTAACCAGTTTGATCTCCTTGCAGTCCATAGGACTCTCAAGAGTCTTCTCCAGCACCACAGTTTGAGAGCATAAGGATACTTGATCTTATGTTTGTTTTTTTTTAACCTGTATACTAGCTGTCTCAATCATCTGCTGGCACAATGCTTGGAAAACTTTTCCTAAATGGGCTAGGTATATTTTAGGCTTTGCATATGATACTCAGCTCCACAGAAAATTTATACATTGAATTGGTGTGTCTGTGTTTTGTTAAAACTGTGTTTACAAAAATAGACAGTGGAAATCTGGAACCCAAAACAATAAAATAAATGGCAACAGGACCATACTTATCAATAATTACTTTAAATGTAAACGGGCTGAATGCCCCAACCAAAAGACAAAGATTGGCCGACTGGATACAGAAACAAGATCCCTATATATGTTGTCTACAAGAGACCCACCTCACACCTAGGGACACATATAGACTGAAAGTTAAAGGCTGGAAAAAGATATTCCATGCAAATAAAGACCAAAAGAAAGCAGGAGTGGCTATCTGATAAAGTAGACTTTAAAATAAAGGCAGTGAAAAGAGATAAAGATGGACATTACATAATGATCAAAGGATCAATCCAGGAAGAAGAAATAACAATTATAAATATTTATGCACCTAACATAGGAGCTCCACAATATGTAAGGCAAATGCTAACAAGTATGAAAGGGGAAATCAACAACAACACAATAATAGTGGGAGACTTTAATACACCACTCACACCAATGGATAGATCAACTAGACAGAAAAGTAACAAGGAAATTCAAACTTTAAATGAAACAATAGACCAACTAGACCTAATTGATATCTATAGGTCATTCCACCCCAAAACAAGGAATTTCACCTTTTTCTCAAGTGCACACGGGACCTTCTCCAGAATAGATCACATCCTGGGCCATAAATCTAACCTTGATAAATTCAAAAATATTGAAATCATCCCAAGCATCTTTTCTGACCACAATGCAGTGAGATTAGATGTCAACTACAGGAGAAAACCTCTCAAAACTTCCAACATATGGAGGCTCAACAACACACTGCTGAATAACCAACAAATCACAGAAGAAATTAAAAATGAAATTCAGTTATGCATGGAAACGAATGAAAATGAAAACACAACAGCTCAAAACCTATGGGACACTGTGAAAGCAATGCTAAGGGGAAAGTTCATAGCAATACAAGCTCACCTCAGGAAACAAGAAAAAAATCAAATAAATGACCTTACTTTACACCTAAAGCAACTAGAAAAGGAAGAGATGCAGAAGCCCAGGTCTAATAGAAGGAAAGAAATCTTAAAGATCAGGGCAGAAATAAATGCAAAGGAAACAAAAGTGACCATAGCAAAAATCAACCAAGCCAAAAGCTGGTTCTTTGAGAAGATAAATAAAATTGACAAACCATTAGCCAGACTCATCAAGAAACAAAGGGAGAAGAACCAAATCAACAGAATTAGAAATGAAAACGGAGAGATCACAACAGAAAACACAGAAATACAAAGGATCATAAGAGACTATTATCAGCAACTATATGCAAATAAACTGGACAATTTGGATGAAATGGACAAATTCCTAGAAAAGTATAACTTTCCAAGACTAAACCAGGAAGAGATAGATAATATTAATAGACCCATCACAAGCACGGAAATTGAAACCGTAATCAGAAATCTTCCAAAAAACAAAAGCCCAGGACCAGATGGCTTCACAGCTGAATTCTACCAAAAATTTAGAGAAGAGCTAACACCTATTCTACTCAAACTCTTTCAGAAAATTGCAGAGGAAGGTAAACTTCCAAACTCATTCTATGAGGCCACCATCACCCTAATTCCAAAACCCGACAAAGATGCCACAAAAAAAGAAAACTACAGGCCAATATCACTGATGAACTTAGATGCAAAAATCCTCAACAAAATTCTAGCAAATAGAATCCAACAACACATCAAAAAGATCATACATCATGATCAAGTAGGCTTTATCCCAGGGATGCAAGGATTCTTCAATATTCGTAAATCGATCAATGTAATACACCACATTAACAAATTAAAAAATAAAAATCACATGATTATCTCAATAGATGCAGAGAAAGCCTTTGACAGAATTCAACATCCATTTATGATAAAAACCCTCCAAAAAGTAGGAATAGAAGGAACATACCTCAACATAATAAAAGCTATATATGACAAACCCATAGCAAACATTATCCTCAATGGTGAAAAGCTGAAAGCATTCCCCCTGAAGTCAGGAACAAGACAAGGGTGCCCACTCTCACTACTACTTTTCAACATAGTCTTGGAAGTCTTGGCCACAGCAATCAGAGCAGATAAAGAAATCAAAGGAATCCAGATTGGAAAAG
Organism: Antilocapra americana; assembly: GCA_007570785.1. Classification (NCBI taxonomy): domain Eukaryota; kingdom Metazoa; phylum Chordata; class Mammalia; order Artiodactyla; family Antilocapridae; genus Antilocapra; species Antilocapra americana. The sequence goes on along the minus strand of ML663013.1, from coordinate 7,449,954 downwards.
AAGAAGTAAAACTCTCTCTGTTTGCAGATGACATGATCCTCTATATTGAAAACCCTAAAGACTCTACGAGAAAATTACTAGAGCTAATCAGTGAATATAGCAAAGTTTCAGGATACAAAATCAACACACAGAAATCCCTGGCATTCCTATACACTAACAGTGAGAAATCAGAAAGAGAAATTAAGGAAACAATCCCATTCACCATCGAAACAAAAAGAATAAAATACTTAGGAGTATTTCTACCTAAAGAATCAAAAGACTTGTATATAGAAAACTATAGAACACTGATGAAAGAAATCAAGGAGGACACAAACAGATGGAGAAATGTACCATGTTCGTGGATTGGAAGAATCAATATAGTGAAAATGAGTATACTACCTAAAGCAATCTATAGATTCAATGCAATTCCTATCAAGCTACCAGAGGT